>BQNB010004357.1:74004-108385 GCA_026074375.1 Tanacetum coccineum | reverse complement strand
GGCCGCGCGACCTTTTGTCACACACGAAACTTTTCGTGTGTGTGACTATATGTATATAGTCACACATTTTTGGTGTGACAAATACCACTTTTTGTACTAGTAAAAATAAGTAAACGTTTAGTATCTAAATTCGTACAAATATCAAATAAGCTATACATAAGCTCATCCAATAAGCTACACCGTGGGCTTTACACCTTGGTGTGTTGTCTCATATTGGGCCATGGCCTATTAAGTAAAATATAAGGATTTAAACTTATCCATTTAGTCCGATAAGCTAATCTTTTAAGCAAAAGAACACAAGATTTATTAATAAGCTATCAATAAGCTTCCAAAAAGCTAAGTCCACGCCCAATAAGCCAACCGTGGGCTAATAAGCCATGGTTTAGGCTCTCTTGTTAGGCCGAACCTTCTTTAGCTCCTACAAGCCCATTAGTTAAGCCCGATAAGCTAAAATTTTATCAAATAAGCTCTTAGTTCTTAAATAAGCTATCAATAAGCCAAGAGAGTTAAGTCAACCGTACGACTTATTGGTTAAGCCTACAGTTTATGCCTTGAGGGTGGGATGAAGCCCAATAGGTCCATTAAGCATACGTGGGCTTATTTATTAAGCCAAATAAGCTTAACAACTTATTCCATATCACAATAAGCCACGAAATAAGCTAACATATAAATAAGCCGAATGTAAATAAGCTAACAAACATTTCCTTTTGTTTCTTTTGTGGGCCGAGTATAACTATAAGCCCAAATAAGCTTTCCAAAAGCTTATTAATAAGTCGAACATAAAATAAGCCATAAGTCATAATGTTTATTAAATAAAAATAACCACGATTACGAAACTACACTTTCCTTGTATTCTAACTACACCGTTCATCCTTATGGTTTGCGTTGACCGCAGCCTATAGTCCTTTAACCGAAAAAACTGCACCGTTCGTCCTTAAGTGGGAAATGTTTTTTGACGTTGGTCCCTCCTCCTAACAGCCATTAATAACGTTTGTTAAGTCTATTCACATAACTTACACATAAGGGTTATATGGTTAATTTACATATCTACTCCTCTCAATCCTTATCGTCTTCTTCTTATTCTTTCATCACTGCATCTCTACCTCAATTAGAATCACTCTCACCTTCAACCATTATTCAACAAAATACAGCCACCTACATAGTCGTGCCACCACCTCTTTTCGCCAACAATCACCCGTCGTTGACTGCCCCTCCTATACCACAATGGTACGCCATTGACCAAACCTCCTATGCCACGATTAACTCTGACATTGACTGCACCTCCTACGTTGTTGACTGCACCTCCAGCACCTCCTTCGCTGTTGACCTCTTATGCCGTTGACCACCACTTCCTCAACTTCTAGGCACATCTCGAACCATCACCACCCACATCCAAATATTTTAGATCCACAACTCAAATCTAAATAAATGAACGCGCTTGTGAATGCATTACACATATGTGTATGTTTTATTCACTGAGGATGTAATTAGTTTTCTTAATAGTGGATAAGAATGCATTACCTATATTAGTTTTCTATTAACTTATCAAAAGAAAGTTCAGTCAATTAAAATACAGAGGGTTTATGTAATCTTTTTAGTTTATAAGTCTAAAATAATTCACTTTTAGTTATGGGTTTTGATTTTTTGTTATTGATATATTTTTTGTTCTTGCTGATGAACTGAGTTTGTATTATATATATTTTTTGTTAATTCAGCTATTCAATATTCTTTATGTAGTCTTATCTCCATTTGTACAAAAAGACATTTTGGTCTTTCGCTTTATTTTTCTCTTGGAGGCATATGCATCTATGGTAAAGAGCTAAATGCCTCGTGATATCAAACTTTCTTTATGAAGTTTAAGATGATCAAATTTAATGTTTTTGTTATTCTTTCAGTAGATTGATTACGAGTGTATGATAATGAGTTTGGTACATAGATGTTTTTGGTTTTTTTTTTCTTTATGACAGAAGATACATTTATATGGGGTAGTAAAATTCTAATATAAGTCAGTGGTGGGTGTTGATTTTTAGGTTTGTGAAGATGGTCAGAGGTTGTGAAAGTGGCCGTGAAGATAAAGAATAGAGGAGGGGTATGAGTGACGACAGGTGATAGTTGGTGGTGGGTGAAAGATGGTGATTGATAAAGGTAGTTAGATTGTTAGTGGTGGGCCCCACTATCAATATTTAAGTTCGATTACAACACTAGTGAGTCAGAATGGCTATTTTAGCCTCATATGTAGATATAAAAAGACAAAAATACCTATAGCTTTATTGACTTAACGAGAGTTAGTTTGAGTGTTAGGAGGAGGGACCAACGATAGAAAAACGTTTCCCACATAAGGACGAACGACACAGTTTACTGGTATGTGCTTAAATACACATACCTTTTGCCTAATAAAATGATCTAAAAAGACCAATAATGACCAATAAATATAGAAAAATGCACTGTATTCGTTTGTATTGTGAATTGTGTCTTGCAAGTAACGGATATTGCATAATAGGACAAAAAATGAAGCAAAACGGATAAAACCGGTCACGAGATTAGAAAGAGTGCAAGAAAACATAGCCGAAGGCGTATACATCCTTAATGGACCAACCCGTACCCATTTTAATGGGCAGGGTTAGCCCATTAAGATCTATACTTATCAAACCTTAAGCCTTATACTTATTAAAAACCTATAAGCCTAATCTATAAGTCCTAGCCCAAATTTAAGTCAAAGCCCAATCCTTATAAACCGGTCAAAGTCAAATTTATAAAACAAATGGGTCAGAATCACTGTTTATCGTCCCTGTTTTCCCTCCCCATTTTTACAACAAACACACACAAGGTAAAACCCACTCTTACGATATCACCCACGCTCGTATGCTTTTAGAAGCTCACCCCTGACACGCCTGACATCACATGTCCACGCTGGCGATCCTATGCATTCCTATTGGTCAGAATTGCGTGGAGAGTGATCCAAGGGTTGATTAGTGATTAGATTCGAATCAAGGGCTTGGATTGATGGAAGAGAGGAGAGTCTTAAGGTCTAGAAGACTCTTCTCACAGCTATAAATAACACATGAATTACACTAAGAAAATCATCTAGGAGTAGGATTAGTTTGGGAGTAGTATAGTTTTATTTACCAGCTTATTTTATGCTTTATGTATCGAAATTCAGCTTACTATACTCCTTTTTCAATTAATAAAAGTAATTTTAGCTTAATTCAATTATGTTCTTTTAATTCAGTTTCTATGCAATTTACTTAAATTTCTTAATAAGCCTGAATGTTTTCCTATGATATCTTTAAGCTCAAATAAGTTCCAATAAAGCTCATTTAATCTAGTTTATTCAATTTCAAATCAGTTGGATAAATTCTCATTTACCTTTTCTTATTATGGATTGCTTAATGAGGGATGATAAACCAAATAGGGACGGGCTTATTGGACTTTTACTAGCTTATTTTCATAAGCTAGAGCTTGTATAAAAGTTCCCTATGAGCATTTAAGCCCTTGCTTAGAGCAAAGGGCAAAGGTATGTTCATTGTTCACTTTTTAGCTTAAATTATATTTTTCTTATTATCTTGCTTAATTGTGCTTATTCTGCTTTAAAATTGCTTATTCTGTCTTAGTGTTACTTATTTGATCTAGTTTATAGCATTTCATTATCTGTTTCTAGCTTAAAAGTAGTTTTATGTTTTTAAAGGTTGGGTCAAGCAGCATTAATTTAGGTTAATGCTGTTTGAGCTCACTTTGGTTCTCTTTCCAACTTTGATTAACTTTTAATAAGCCTTAGATTTAGTTTTTATAAGTTTTTAATCAGTATTGCCAAGTTTTATAGATTATTTTATCAAAATATCAAATATGTGAATTTTTAGTTTTCTTAATCTGGTTATAATTTAGATTTGGTTAAAATACATTACAAGGTGTTTTGTTTATGCTCAATCTGTATTCAAATACATTAGAATTAATTTGAATTGAGTTTCAGGTTTTAGTCTAAAGTTTATGCCTTAAAACTGTCTTTGGTCACTAGAACTAGCTAAGTTGTTTAGCCAGCTTTGATTTTCAAATTTGAGGTTAGATTTAAGATGTTTAGGGCTTGATTTTGATTGATATATGTTTAATAGCTTATAAGCTTTATCTGTTTTAGTATTTTAAAGATTTATAGCATCATTTACTAGCTTTAAATTAAGGCTGCAAGTTGTGTTTTTACTTGAAAAATCCGAAAACAAGTAGTATAGTTGCCATTTGCAACTTGCTTTTCTAGCTTATTGCTTAGGCTTATTTGCTTATGTCTAGCTTAATTTTGTCCTTTGGATACAGGTGTTTCTAGTTTTTAGCTTTTTATTTAGCCTGTTGAGTCCTAGGTTTTAGCTTTAAATTTGTCAATTCATATCAAAAAGCCAAAAATAAGTTTCATAAGTTCCCTCTTTCATTTTCAAGTTTTATAGCTTAAATTCTTATCCGTTATTCTAAATTTCAGCTTATTTGATATGTTAGGTTATAGGACTTTATATGTTTTTGATTTTTAGCCTTTCAAAAGCCTTTTTGATTATTGAAATTCAAGTTTGAATATAACTGTTTAAAGCCAAAAAGACAAAAACTGTCAGTGTAGTTTGCCATTTTCTTTTATCCTTTTCAAGCATATTTGTTTAGCTTTTGATTTGAATTTCAACTTATTTGTGCTTTTTAAGTGTTAGTCTTAATAAGTTTTAAGTCCTTTAGCTTGTTGTGCCTTTTTCTTAGCTTAAAATTTTTCAAAAGACCTTTAAAAATATGTCTAGTAATTTGTCTTTATGTCTTTTGATTCCTTTTAGCTTATTTTAGTTGCTTATTTTTAATCATTCAAGCTTGTTAGGTTAAGGTCTTGGTCTGTCTAGCTTATTTTCTCTTTCCTAGTTGCTTATTTAGTCTAGAAGCCAAACGGTTTTAAGCTAAATGTCATATAAGCTAAAAAGTTCAAACTGTCTGTTTCAAGTGCTTATCCTTAGCTTAATTTTAAGTTTCATCAAAAGTTCTAGTTATAAATATTGCTTATTTTAATGTGTTCTTCAAGTTTTTCCAAAAAAATTTCAAAAATAAAAATAAGTGCAAAAGGACTCGAACCTGCGACCTTAGCTTTACACACACACTCTCTTACCACTGCGCCCTTGGGTCTTTTACATAATACCCTTGGGCCAGTTTATTTATAAAGGATTCTTTCCAGTTTTGCTTAATTGGCTTATTTAGTTATTTTACAGCTTATAGCTTAGGGCTTATTTTCTAGTTTTATTTTTCCTAGATTCTATATAGGTCAGAGTATTTTTCCTAACTTTTCTAGAATTTTAGTAATTAGTTTGCCAGTTTTAATATTTAATTTAGAGTAAATCTATTTTTAATTCGTAAAAAAATAAAATAAAAGTCAAAAAAATATAATTCTTTTTTCTAAAATTATTTTAATACATTTAGGATTTATAAATTTGTAATTTGAATTTTTAGGGTTTAATTTGCTATGTCTTTGTTTTCCCGTTAGCCGTTAAGTTTCCCGTTAAGTGTTTATTTGTCGTTTGAGTTTAATTGGGTTTTCCATTCTAGTTTAGCATGCCTTTTATGTGCTTTCCCTTACGTTTTTAGAATTAGAAACCAAATCCAAATCTTTAATGACATTCAAGCTTGATTCCTGACATAAACGTGAATTTCCATTCACATCTCACCGAGGAGAACGATACCCGTGTTGATTACTTATTATTCTTTTCTAAGAATAATTTGTATGATACTTTGCTTACGTATATGTATATGTATTTTTATTACATATATTATATACATTTGAGGGTTATTTGTTTGATACGTGTTTAGACGTACATCAAAATGGCGCTGCTGCCGGGGAGAGGTGTAGCGATTTTTGCGGGATTGTTTGTATTCGAGTTTTAAGGATCATTTCTTTGGAAAGTTTATTTCCGTACTTATTAAAAATATAATAAACCAAAAATATTTTTCTTTCTTATTTTTATTATTTCTTATGTTCTATTTGAAAAATCTATAAATATTATTCTCTATCCTCTTATATCGTTTAATTCTTATCTTCTTTATCCTCTTATCCGTTAAATTCTTCGACATGTCTTTGTATAACCATTTTGGTTGCTCTTAGTGTGGAGGTCCGTTTAACGGTGGAAATTGTCCAAGTTGTAGCATTGTAGGAGCCAGAAACAAGTTTGTCCATGACCCTAATCCTTTTCCTTACGATAATACACCCGACTTTTATGATCAACCTCCACAGCCCCAGTACGAGACATACTTGTGCGAATTATGTGGGAAGGATTCTCACTTTGGTTATGATTGTCCACCTCAGTTTTCGCTTATCTATGAACAGGAACCAAGCTACAATCAAAACTATAGTGATAACTATTATCCATAAAATTCACCGAGTTTGCCACAACAATATCTTTGCTGTGAAAACTGTGGGGGCCCTCATGAGAGTTTTTAATGTCAACCGATGAATCAAAACTATTTTGAGCCTAACTATTCCAGTTTTGACCAATCCTCGCAGTATTCCAGCGATCATCAAGAAGACCTTAAACAGCAAAGATGGGAAGAGTCAAAGAATGAACTTCTCAACATGATGCGATCATTTTGCGAAATGGTAATTCAACAAAAGCAAGCGGCTAATATCGATCAATCACCTCCTCAAGAAATGAGTACTCCTGAGCCTTCGCGAAGTTTCAATTTTACTTGCGATGATGACGATGATGACGAGGAGTATTCTATTCATTTGAATAAAATGCCTCAATTTCTTCGGTCTATTGCTCTTACACCCATCTCTTCTACTATTGAGCCCGAGGACTCTCTTATCATTGGGGATGATCATCTTAGCACTATTCCTGAAAAGGAACCAGACGAAGTAATAAAGTCTAGTGTTGAGGACCTTGTTCCAATCCCAAGTGAGTCCGAGGATACATCCGGGAGTGATAGTGAGTGTGATTTACCTTTGTGTGATGATTTCTCTCCCATTAAAGTTTATGAGGAAAAATCTGTGACTTTCTCTAACCCTCTCTTCGATTCAAATGATGATTTTACCTCTAGTGATGATGAATCACTATCCGATGAGGACGTTCCGAAAGAAAATGTTAAAATTTACTCGAACCCTCTTTTAGAATTCGATGACGAATACATCTCTAGTGACGTAAATCCTCTTTTTGATGAGGTGTTAGAGGACATCGAGTGCAAGGATTCTTATGATTCCAACCTTGATGAGTCGACTTTCCTAGTCACACCTCTTTTCGATTCTAATGAGGATGAGTTTTTCGCCCCAGGTGACAACATTGAGTTTCTTCTTCACCGAGATCCACCTACACCAATGATAAGTGTTGTTTCCATTCTCGAGGGGTTCACCGATGAACCGCCTCTAGAAGAAAATGATGATTTATTTGATTTGGAACCTAAAAAGAATGATTGGAAGAAGATTTTGTACGATGATCCGATTGATGATTTAATTTTCGACCCGGGAGGAGATATTGATGAAATCGATGCTTTTCTTGATATTAATATTCTGACGAATATTAAGGACAGTTTCTATGACTCAGAGGGAGATATACTCTATCTTGAGAGTTTGCTTAGTGATGATACGACCCCTAATTCCTCTCCCGAGGTGTTCCTCGATTGTGACCTGAGGAGTTTAAGTGATATTAATGATTTGAAGATTATGGTCAAAATTTTTGACCTCGGGATTCATGAGAAAAAAATTTCTCCTACATATGTGAGCTTACCCTTTGAGGATCGCCATTATCCTTCCTTCACATATGTTATCTGAATTTTTCTTCCTGATTTCACCTATCCGGTGGATTCTTTTCTTCCTCTCTCCTCCGGGAGTGAGGATATAATTTTTGACCCCGGCATCTCCGCTTTTCATTTTTCTTCTCTAGAACCGGTGGCATATAAATGTCCAATAGAAGTTTGCTCTTCCACTTGTTTCGTCCCTAATATCACGATGATATGGGGAGAGTCAAGCTAGAGACTCGCACAAAAACAAGCGCTTCGTGGATGGCAACCCATGCTTATCCTTAGTAGTATATTAGTATAATATTTATTAATAAGTGAGCTGTGAGGAGGCTCGCCTCTTCCTTTCTCGTGTTTCGTGTTTTGTATTTTATGTCCAGGATTGCCTGGAATTTTGAAGGCTCTCGTGCTCGTGGTTTTGTCCATCGTTCACTCGATCTTCAATCCTTCACTAGCTTTTTTATGGGGAATTCCGATATTCCTAGATCTTAGTGTATTAACGGTTTTAATCTATTCTTATATAATTAATATAAACGGCTTTTAGATTTACTATAGAGGACCCACTTATATTAGGATTATGCCTTGTTGAAGTTAGTATGGGGGTGACAGTTTCCATCCGGAGGACATTGTGTAGTTCTAGTTATGGGGGGGGGGTGTATCATATCGATTTGTTCGTACCTGCAGTCGTTTTGTCTTCTACGTACCCGCTTTTTATGTACCAAAATACCAAAAATATGCCAAAATTTAATTTTTTTTTAAAAATAGAATAAGTGGTTTGACACGTGGTTTTGTCTTTTTAAGGAATAAATTTTGACTTGATCGAGCATCTTGCGCTCTAGCTTGCCCCTTAACTTATATAAATTTAAGCTTTTGCTAGTCTTTTATACAAGAAGCTTTAAAATCGCGAATAAATAGAGGCCAAAAGGTGTTTGGAAGGTTTCCATAATTGAATTTTAAATTATTGCAAAGCTTGTTTTATTAGACTAAGCATTCGCGGATCTTTTTATTAAAGATTTTAAATTTGCGAAGAACAAAAAATGATAGAGTTTTATATAAGTTAGATGCTAAACATAGAGTAGTTGGATCTCTTTAGAGCTCATAGAGGTTAATTGTGGCTTTTTACTCCCACCAGCTTAATAAACATTATATAATCGTTGAATAAATAAAGTTACTTTAGGTTTTTGCAATTCTTAGTTTAAATCACTTCGTAGAGATTCCTTCTGGTGAAAGTAAGGTACACATCGAGGTTTTGTTAGTGTTGTGGGGAAATAGGCTACCTATGCCTGACAGCTCGGTATCATTGTCTAGGTAGTTAAAAGACCACAGAACTTGAAATTTGGCTAATAATAGTAAGTTATGTAATAAACCGAAGCCGAAATAAGACCAATACCTCTTGCCGGCTCACAATCGATGTGGTAGTCGTTTAAAGGGTGGAGGTAATAATAATAACAAAAACTGTGGGCTGATAAAAGTTTACTGCCTCTTGCCGGCTCACAACCGATGTGGCAGTCTTCTAAATAAGGCACGTAGTAATAATCCAAGACTGATAAAAGTTTGCTGCATCTTGCCGGCTCACAACCGATGTTGCAGCCTTCTAAAAGGTCGAGGATCACTGAGGTCGAAATAAGACTCCTGGACCATGGTCGGCTCGCATACCGATGTGGTAATTATTTAAAGGACAGAGGTTTAATAATGTTGCAATAATAATAATAATAAAATCTTTAGAGGATTTAGGAAATAAGGGAGCAAAAAGTGGCAATGCTTTCACAATTAGCATTTATGAGTAGTGTTAGCATCTTAGCTTGTATTTAACAATGATTTCGTTTTTAAGCTTGGTTTAGGGCGGGTGAAAAATCGAGGACGATGAATTTATACTTTTAGTGTTTCTTGTTCTATGAAGTTATGATATGAATGAATCATAATAATAAATGCATGAAAATGGTTAAACGGGGTAGGGGGCTTTTCAAAACTAGTGATTTCTTAATCCCCTTTGATGAACACTTAGCTATTTTTCGAGGTAATTAGTCTAAGGGGGTAGAAATTTTTGGTTTTCTAAGTTTGTATTTATGACATTGCGTAAGGACACGACAATAGTTTAGTATGGGGGATTTTGATATGTGCTTAAATACACATACCTTTTGCCTAATAAAACAAGTTAAAAAGACCAATAATTACCAATAAATACAAAAAATGCATTGTATTCGTTTGTATTGTAAATTGTGTCTTGCAGGTAATGGATATTGCACAAAAGGACAAAAAAACGAAGCAAAACGAACAAAACCGGGCACGAGATCGGAAAGAGTGCAAGAAAACATAGCCGAAGGTGTATACATCCTTAATGGACCAACCCGTACCCATTTTAATAGGCCGGGTCAGCCCATTAAGATCTATACTTATCAAACCATAAGCCTTATACTTATTAAAAAACCACAAACCCAATCCATAAGTCCTAGCCCAAATTTAAGTCAAAGCCCAATCCTTATAAACCGGTCAAAGTCAAATTTATAAAACAAATGGGTCAGAATTATTGTTTATCGTCCCTGTTTTCCCTCCCTGTTTTTACAACAAACACACACAGCGTAAAACCCACTCTTATGATCTCACCCACGCTCGTATGCTTCTAGAAGCTCACCCCTGACACGCCTGACATCACATGTCCACGTTGGTGATCCTATGCATTCCTATTGGTCAGAATTGCGTGGAGAGTGATCCAAGGGTTGATTAATGATTGGATTCGAATCAAGGGCTTAGTTTGATGGAAGAGAGGAGCGTCTCAAGGCCTAGAAGACTCTTCTCACATCTATAAATAGCACATGAATTACACAGAGAAAATCATCTAGGAGTAGGATTAGTTTAGGAGTAGTATAGTTTTATTTACCAGCTTATTTTATGCTTTATGTATCGAAATTTAGCTTATTGTACTCCTTTTTCAATTAATAAAAGTAATTTTAGCTTAATTCAATTGTGTTCTTTTAATTCAGTTTCTATGCAATTTACTTAAATTTCTTAATAAGCCTAAATGTTTTCCCATGATCTCTTTAAGCTCAAATAAGTTCCTATAAAGCTCATTTAAGCTAGTTTATTCAATTTCAAATCAGTTAGATAAATTCTTATTTACCTTTGCTTATTAAGGATTGCTTAATGAGGGATGATAAGCCAAAAAGGGACGGGCTTATTGGACTTTTACTAGCTTATTTTCATAAGCTAAAGCTTGTAGAAAAGCTCTTTATGAGCATTTAAGCCCTTGTTTAGAGCAAAGGGCAAAGGTATGTTCATTATTCACTTTTTAGCTTAAATTCTATTTTACTTATTATCTTCCTTAATTGTGCTTATTCTGCTTTAAAATTGCTTATTTTGTCTTAATGTTACTTATTTGATCTAGTTTATAGCATTTCATTATCTGTTTCTAGCTTAAAAGTAATTTTATGTTTTTAAAGGGGTGTTTGGGTCAAGCAGCATTAACTTAGGTTAATACTGTTTGAGCTCACTTTGGTTCTCTTTCCAACTTTGATTAACTTTTAATAAGCCTTAGATTTGGTTTTTATAAGTTTTTAATCAGTATTGTCAAGTTTCATAGATTATTTTATTAAAATATCAAATATGTGAAGTTTTAGTTTTCTTAATCTGGTTATAATATAGATTTGGTTAAAATACATTACAAGGTGTTTTGTTTATGCTCAATTCTGTATTCAAATGCATTAGAATGAATTTGAATTGAGTTTAAGGTTTTAGTCTAAATTTTATGCTTTAAAACTGTCTTTGGTCACTAGAACTAGCCAAGTTGTTTAGCCAGCTTTGATTTTCAAATTTGAGGTTAGATTTAAGATGTTTAGGGCTTGATTTTGATTGATATAAGTTTAATAGCTTATAAGCTTTATTTGTTTTAGGATTTTAAGGATTTATAGCATCATTTACTAGCTTTAAATTAAGGCTGCAAGTTGTGCTTTTACTTGAAAAATCCAAAAACAAGTAGTATAGCTGCCATTTGGAACTTGCTTTTCTAGCTTATTGCTTAGTGCTTATTTTCTAGTTTTATTTTTCCTAGATTCTATATAGGTCAAAGTATTTTTCCTAAGTTTTCTAGAATTTTAGTAATTAGTTTGCTAGTTTTAATATTTAATTTAGAGTAAATCTGTTTTTAATTCGTAAAAAAATAAAATAAAAGTCAAAAAAATATAATTCTTTTTTCTAAAATTATTTTAATACATTTAGGATTTATAAATTTGTAATTTGAATTTTTTGGGTTAAATTTACTATGTCTTTGTTTTCCCGTTAGCCGTTAAGTTTCCCGTTAAGTGTTTATTTGTCGTTTGAATTTAATTATGCTTTCCATTATAGTTTAGCGTGCCTTTTATTTGCTTCCCCTTGCGTTTTTAGAATTAGAAACCAAATCAAAATCTTTAATGACATTCAAGCTCGATTCCTGACATAAATGTGAATTTCCATTCACCTTTCACCGAGGAGAACGATACCCGTGTTGATTACTTATTATTCTTTCCTAAGAATAATTTGTATGATACTTTGCTTACGTATACGTATATGTATTTTTATTATATATATATTATATACATTTGAGGGTTATTTGTTTGATACGTGTTTAGACAAACATCATTTACTCTTTTATTATTTTCGAGCTACACATAAACCCTTTTGGGGTTTATGTAGTTTTTAAACTTTGATTTTACAAAAACAAGTTATACATCTTACATTTATGCGTTATGAGAATCACAAAAGTACAAGATTTAAAGAAATATGATGACTTACAAGAATGAATGATTAGAAGGATGATTAGTGACTAAACAACCCCAATGTTGTATTAAGATTACCCGAATACACTACGATTCAAACCCAAATACAATATCTTGATCAAAAGTTGAAAATTATAAAAGTGAATGTGTGTGTGGTTGCGTCCAAACAAGAGATGAGAGAAAGAAAGATGAGTGTGTGTTTTTGGTGTAAAGGAAATGAGATGAGGAATGAAATAAGAACACACACACTAGCTTAACTTGTAAGCCTTGAGATTTTGGCATTATGTTGTGTGGGGTTGGGATTTTTGGACACTAGCAAAGGGGGGGGGGAGGGGAACAATTTGATCTTGACTTATTAGCCCATGCAAGGTGACAAGAAATTCAAATATCTAGATATTTCACATGCACATTTGAACTAGTTATAATTCACGGATCACACAATTACTGAAAACGCGTAAAAACTTTACGAGAAATTCTGAAAATTTAAATATCATCATAAAACGTAAAAACTCGACTAATGCCGAAAGACTACGATAAATTGTAACACGGAACGCTTCCGGTACGACTTCTTAGATAAACGCGGGACAACTTCCCGGATAAACGTAAAAATTACACGGAACTCGAAAAATTAAAAATACTGAACGGAAACGGCTATAATATTGGCCTGAAATTTACGGGATGTCACAAGTTCGCCCATCATACTAATTTCAAACTCATCGTGCATGATCTTGGCAAAATCATCACATAATTCTTGACAAGTTGAGCCGAATATAATGTCGTCGACATATATTTGGACAATAATGAGGTTAGGTTCTTTCTTTTTAGAAAAGAGTGTGTTATATACCATTATTATTGTATAATCATGTTTAATAAGAAATGATTTTAATCTATCGTACCAAGCTTTAGGAGCTTGTTTAAGTCCGTAAAGCGCTTTCTTGAGTCTATAAACATGATTAGGTTTTGCGAAGTTAATGAATCCCGGAGGTTGTGCCATGTAAACCTCCTCATTGATAAAAACCGTTAAGGAATGCACTCTTTACATCCATTTGAAATAATTTGAAGTCTAGTGTGCATGCATAAACTAATAATATTCTTATGGATTCTAATCTAGCTACGGGTGCATAAGTTTTGTTATAATCAATTCCTTCTTGTTGATTATAACCTTGGGCAACTAGCCTAGCTTTATTTCTATATATGACACCATTTTCATCTAGCTTATTTCTATATACCCATTTGGTTCCAATGATGGTCATATCCTTAGGATTTGAAACTAGTTCCCAAACATCATTTGAGATAAATTGTTGGATAAATTACACATTTCGCCCCTATGGTTTTCCCAGATTACATGTTTTGTCCCTATTTGATTTTAATTACATAGATAATCCCTATTTTATCAAACATGTTTCATTGATAGTCCCTAGTATGAAAAATAAGGAATATCCGTGTAACACATTTCAAACAAATTTATTACATAGTTGGTCCCTATTTTGACAAAATAGGGACCATCAATGCAATTAGTTTGAAAATTAGGGATGATTGGTGTACTTAAAATAGAATAGGGACTAAAAGTGTTATTTGGTATAAACCATAGTGACAAAACGTGTAATTTATTCTTGATTTAATTCTTCTTGCATAGCAATTACCCGACTTTCATCTTTTAAAGCTTCATTTATATTTTTTGGTTCTATGGTTGAAAGAAAACAAAAGAAATTATTTTTGTATTGAGCTTGTGATCTAAGAGTTCTTTGATTTAGGTTACCAATAACATTTTCTAGTGGGTGACTTTTAGATTCTTTAATGTTTATGATTTCATTATTTTCTAAAGATTTATCTACAAGATCATTGCCTAAGGGTCTTGTTTTATTAACCTCAATAGCTTCTTCTTCGACTAAATCATCATCCTCCAAAGGTGATGTTTTAGGCGGGGGAGGAGTTTCATCGAATGTCACATTTAAGGATTCTTCGACTTTCATTGCTTGTTTGTTGAGAATCATATAAGCTTTACTATTTTGCAAATATACTAGGAAAACACCTTCGTACGACTTTGGGTCAAACTTGATGAGGTAATCTTTTGTATTAAGAATGAAGCATTTGCTTCCAAATTCTTTGAAATAGTTAAGGTTAGGGTTTCTACCTTTTAACAACTCGTATGGGGTTTTTTCTAAAATATGCCTAATGGAAATTCTATTTATTTTATAGGTTGATGTATCGACCATGTTACACCAAAATTTTTGTGGAATAGATTGTTCATTTAACATAGTCCTACTCATTTCTTATAGAGTGAGATTCTTTCTTTCTACTACCCTATTTGATTGTGGAGTACGAGGAGCGGAGAAATTGTGAGAAATCCCATTTAAGTCAAAGTAATTTCCGAATTGTACTTCATTATCAAATTCCTGACCATGATCCGTTCTAATTGACACTATTAAACATCCTAATTTATTTTGAATCATTTTACTAAATATTTCAAGTTTTTCAAAAGCTTTGGTTTTATTTCCTAAAAATCTAGTCCATGTAAATCGAGAATAGTCATCTACAATCACTAAGGTATAACGATTTCCTCCATAACTCTGTATGGTGAAAGGGCCAAATAAGTCCATGTGTAATAATTTGAAGCATCTAGTCATCGATACGATATTTTTGGCTTTGTGACTAGCATGAGCTTGCTTTCCAATTTTGTGACTAGAGATTGAATTAATTGCATGTTTGTATGACCTAGTCTCCTATGCCATAAGGTAGAATTTTCGTCTAAGGTTGCTAGACATATGTTATCTTTCGGCTTATTTCCTAGTTTCATCACATAAAATCCTCTTTTTCTAATTCCTCTACCTATGACTTTTTCATCCTTAATTATTTCACTTTCATGTTCGGTAAATATTACTTTGCACTTATTGTCACATATTTGACCAACACTTAGCAAGTTAAATTTTAAATTATCTACGTGTTCAACATTTTCAATAATTAGGGAGTCATGAGAAATCGTACCTTTGCCTATGATATTACCACACAAATTGCTTCTGAAAATAACGTTGCCTCCGTTATACGATTTGTATGTAGAGAATAACTTTTGGTTACCCGGCATGTGTTTTGAGCATCCACTATCTTTAATCCACTCGTCGGGCTCCAAGTTTATTCCTAAGAATATTTCATTAGACGCTTGAGCTACAAGACAAGTTTCATCTTTAGTCTTTTCTTCCTCATCTTTGCCACTATCACTCCACGCTCCTCGGGTAAAAGCTCTTTGATTATTGTTTCTTGGCGAATTTGGATACTCTCCGATGAGATGATTTGGATCTCCACACCTAAAGCATTTTCTTTCACTTTTTCCATTTTTGTCATCTTTACTTCTTTGCAATGACTTTCTTTCATCTCATGGCTGTCTTACGAATCTTCCTTGTCTTTTGAAGAATTTCTTGAATTCTTTCACGGCCATGATGTATTCTTAGTCTTTACTTTCGGAGGTCGAGATATCTTCATCAGTAGAATCCTTTTTAGCCTTCAAGGCAAGAGATCTACTTTGTTCTCTTTTCCCTTTGACCATTTCAGAATCTTTCTTTATTACCACTTCATAAACTTTCAAGTTTCCAATAAGTTCGTCGAGTAATAGTGATGTCAAATCTTTCGACTCTTCAATAGACGTAACCTTTGCGCGCCATGTAGGATGAAGTGCCATAAGAAATTTCCTAACACAACTTTTGCTAGAAAAACCTTCATCAAGTGCTTTAGACTAGTAATAATAGTGTTAAATCTATCAAATCCATTATTTATCGATTCCTCTTTCGGAATCGTAAATTGTTCATATTGTTGAACACGAAGATCTATTTTATTATCTTTGACTTGACTATTACCTTGGTGAGTATTTAATAAAGTATCCTAAATTTCTTTTGCGGTTTTACACATACAAATTCTTTCGTATTCTTTACGTGGCAAAGCATTATAAATAACTATTTTAGCTTCAGTAATTTTAGCAAGTTTCTTTTTAAAATCATCGCTTTGTTTATCAAATGGTATAATTTCATCCTTTTTAGTTTTGGGATTATTTTGAACGGGATGAAAATCACCATTGATAATAATATGCCAAATATCTAGATCTTTTAATTTCACATAAGTTTCGAATCTATTTTTCCAATAAATAAATTCATCACTTTCAAATAGTGGTGGTCTTTGCATAGATTTCCTTTCTAAATATTTTTCCGATTCCATAGATCGATTCAAGTTTTAAAATACAATTTATTTTAAAAATCTTGTTTGATGTGGCTTCTAATATCAATTGTGGAAAACTAGAAGGGGGGTTGAATAGTTTATTGCTTTTTAATTTAATGTATCATTTGTTTATAAAAACTTAAATTCGACTTTATGTGATCTCAATATGTGTACAATATGAACAATACAACTAAGCAAATAAATGATAACAAGATATAAAATAAATGTGTAAGACAAGAGATAAGAGTTATAAAGATCAAACCACAATATAAGGATTTATAGTGGTTCGGTAACGAAGCACCTCTTCGCCCTACTCCACCCCCTGAGCACCAAACTCAAGAGTTTTCTTCACTATGTTAACAAACTCCCTTTAGGCGGAGGAAACCGTACACAAGTAGCTTACACTAATTTTCGACACAAAGCCAAATGTCGAGTTCTAATCTTAGCTAGAACCAATCTATCACACACCTTGTATTTTAAAGACTAAAATACTAACCGCACTATCAACTCTTCACTTCACCTAAACTCTAACACGATCACCCCGATATAACTATACTTTCTATGATCACCACGATCTAACTATACTTTCTATGGTCACCATGATCTAACTATACTTTCTATGATCACCACCGATCTAACTATTAAACAAAACTACACAATATACACAAATGATTTACAAAATATGATACAATCCTAACTATGTTATGATAACACAAACTAAGCTATAATACTTCGTAACTTGATGGTAAGTATCCTTATCTTGCACTCGATGATCTAAGCTTGAATCACTTGGAAACAAATGCTTAAGATTAAATGATCAAAGGATTGTAGGTGATATATAAACTAATTTTTGACAGAAGAGAATGAGTGCAAAAGGTGAGAAAATCAGTTGGGAATAGTCTGCTATTTATAGACAAAGTTGAGAGCCTTTTGGACTGGCCGACCACCTTAGCTCCTATGCCGACCCCCTTATCACTAAGGGGCTGCCCTTATATTTAAGTGGGCCGCCCTAGGCCAGACGCTCCCTTTTTTTTTTTATCTTTTTGAGGGGAGGTGTTTCCTGGATCAAATATAGTCGTTTTTAGGTGGAAAATTTGAATTCAAAAACATTTATTTGAATAAAACAGTTTTTATAAATGAAAAAATGTTTTGTATAAGTTATAAAAATGTTTGTAACATTTTATAAAAAATGTGAGGTTGAATAAAATTCCTTTGATCATAAAATTCATTAAGCATTTATTTTTTCATACCTTTAAGTGATTAAATATTCGAAATGGAAATTTAAGACTAAAAACTTATTTACGTTTAATTTTAAATTGAGCGTTTTTATATTTTGTGATTATCAAAACGTAGAGAGGTCGAAAAATATTAATAACGTGTTTAGGCATTATTTCTATCAACACACCTCTTTACACGAATTTTTCAGTTATCTTTCTCTCTCTAAAAACCTTCTTTCTCTCACTAAATCTCTTAATCACTAACATTGTCTAATCTTGTTTTAGTGATCCAATCTCATCTTCTTCATTCTTTCATCAATTGGAATCGAAGAACACTCGTATTTTCCAAGAAACGAAGTGTTATAGATTAGTGATTTCTCCTTTCTTCTTCTAAAATCCAAAACTCTATTTTGATTAACTCTAGTGATTGTGTAAATCGGATGGGTAGCGTGATTGTGTAAATCGGATGGTTTACACGTCGCTTATGTTAGTTTCCACACATGGCTACATTATATCACTCAGATTAAGGATATATATATATATATATATATATATATATATATATATATATATAAGGAAATAAGACTACTAATATGTATCATAGAATTTATGTGCATAGTAAGTATGGTTAATATTATCGGTAATATATAATTCATTTGGGTCACATATTATAGCTTCTGATCATAGATTTATATATTTATTGTTAAATATATAAATGATCACATAAACGAATCATGCTTAATTGAGTTGGACTTAATTAAATGGAAGAGAGTAAGTTTTGACCGAAGCCCAAACAGGTGGTGCGCCCTATACGAGGCCCATATCCGGCATCCAACTCTTGTGGGATCGGACTGGGATTTTGGTCTTTGGTTTAATCAAGGATAATATATTATTTTGAATAATATTATCTTGTAATTAATAATAATATCTTTTATTTATTTGATAATTATCATGATTTGATTTTGATAGTTATCCAATAAGCTATAAATATAATAGTATTATTTCATTCAGTATATGTTAATTCAGGAAACCAAAACCCTAGTTCTCTCCTCCCCTCCTCTTGGTTCGACCATGATATACAACAAGAACAAACAACCCATTTGTTTGATCTTGTAGAATATGATTATACGTGTTGCTAAGGATTGCCTAATTGCTAGCACATCTGCTGTGATTGCTTGTGGGATAGCGTATATCACCGCAAAGACATCTGCTTTAAACTCTAGATCCTCGCCTGATCTCCTACTCCAAACAAGGTACGCAAGTTGTTGTGTTTGTTTTGATTAGTCATAAAACATATATGGATCGTTGGCTCACAGGAAACTGACGTAAGGGTTTTAATCTTCAGCTGCATGTTTATGCTTAATTGTTAATGAGATTTAAAATTGCCACTTACGTTTTCCTACAATGGTATCATAGTTACTTATGCGATTTTATGACTATCACGATCTGTTTTAAACATGGGTTTATGGTTATTGTGTCATGTCTAAATCCCGTTGGATTTCTGTTATGTAGTTTGTTGATACAAACATAAATATGATTTTATGGCGCATAAGTAGATGTTGTAAAACTTATCATCTTTCCTGTTTATTATGATCTATATTTATTTGGTAGATCTAGCAATAGATCTATAAGATCTGCATACACGTGATCATAACAATAGATGGAAATTAATATTGTATTTAATTGATTAGATTGGCTTGTCAAAATTATATGCCTTAATTTTCTGTTTATAGCATGATCAATCTCATGCAAAGTTGATCATGAGCAAGCCAGTAGTAGAATAATAATTGTTATTGTGATTATGTATAGCCCATCATGCCCATAGCCTTTTGTCATGATTTAATTATTTTATAATTAGTTTTTATGCCCTGGTTAAGGAATCTAGGTTTTTGGCCATAAAGCCAAAGTTGTACTTTGTGTTTAGTTTCCATTTATATCTATGTATTTTAGTTGTAAGTATTAGAATAGGATTGTACTTTCAATTTATAAATGTAACAAGATGGAGATCAAGACTGGATGTAAGGAGCAAGTTGGCGCAAGCTTACATTCTGCTTAACCAAGATATAAGATCTTAAGTTAAGTGGGAGCGTTGGAGAAACCTTAGATGGCCATTATGTTCGTGTTGGCTCACGGACACAATTATAGGATTTTAGGCTAGGCTATTCATAATATTGTGTTTGCATGAATGTCTTATCTTATTGCTTAATTTGATTGTGCATATTGAACACCTTTTAGGTTTAAGGGTTAAAAGAGGTTTTAAATTAAACACCAAAATTGTTTAAAAGACTTTTAAACATGTTAAAATGTTTTGACCAAATTCCATCATAAGTATTAGGCATGTATTATTTATGACTCACGTTTTTTACATTTAAAGTTACATATAAAAGGTTATTTATGCCATCCCATTGAGATGAGGTCATCCCACCCATTTTGTAGCCTGGTCGGCCATGTGCAATCTAGCGCCAGGAATAGAATATCAGGAGAGATCAGAGCGCCTTAGACTTTCTATCAACTTTTGATTGGAGGACTAAACCGTGCGGATGGTCCAACCAGAGTTCAAGGCACAAGATAGGACGACGTGCCATAAATTTTATATTCTTGGTCCTAAAAAATTAAGAGTTAACACTATACTATGTTCCTTGCGAAATTCGTTTGACAACTTTGTCATGAACTATAACATGTAGGGGTAGGATAACAAATCTCTTGGAGAACTACATGCAATGTTGTAAACTTTCAAGAAGAATGTGTCTTCCAAGAGTGTCATTCCAAGATTGCATATGATAAGGGAAGGAGGTGTGAATAAGAAGTCCTGGAAAAAGGGGAAAGGAAAGTCCAAGGATAGGAAAAACGTTTTTCCGCCCCTTAAGAAAGAGAGCGTAGCAAAGGATGCAGAGTGCTTCCATTGCGGAAAGATAGGACATTGGGAGACGAAATCTCCCTCTTACATTGCTAATTAAAGCGAGGAAAACAAACTAGCTCGTCTGCAAAACTAGATTTGTTCATGATAGAACTATTTTCTATCTCCCCTAATTCCTTGGTATTTGATACAGGTTGTGGAATTTACATTTTTAATAATTTGGAGGGAATGAGAAGTAGCAAGAGACTGAAAAAGGTGCCATGGTGCTACATATGGGAAATGATAACCAAGCTAAAGTTGAAGCTATAAGAACTTATTTTCTTAATGTACCTAGTGGCATAGAAATTTGTTTGGAACAATGTCATTACACACCTTCTATTACTAGAGGTATTATTTTTGTCTCTCGTTTGAGAGATGCTGGTCTTGAACTTGCATTTAAACATTATGGTATTTCTGTTTCAATGAATAGTTTATTTTATTTTAATGCATTTCCTCAAAAAGATATTTTTGAAATAAATATGGATGGTGTAATCTCAATTGATAAATACGTGTTTCATGTTGCTAAGCGAACTAAATATGATTTTAATAAGACCTACTTGTGGCATTGTCAACTTGGTCACATAAACAAGCAACACATTAAGAAACTTCAAAGTGATGGTATTCTTAAGTTACTAGATCTGATTCATTTGACGTGTGCGAGCAGTGTGTATGTAACAAGATGAAAAAGAACCCTTTCTCTGGTATAGGGAATAGTGCTAAGGATCTACTAGGACTAATATATACAGATGTGTGTGGCCCATTTAGAGTTCATACATAAAATGGTGATACTTACTTCGTCACCTTCACTGATGACTTTAGTCGCTATGGTTATGTTTATCAGATTAAACATAAACATGAAGTCTTTAATACTTTGATGACATTTTAACATGAAATTGAGTGTCAGCTTGATAAGTAGATTAAAATATTATGATCTGATCTTGAAGGTGAATATATGATTCAGGAATTTCTTGATCTTTTGGCTGAATGTGGAATTGTTTCACAACGCATGCCACCTTATACACCTCAACATAATGGTGTATCGGAAAGGAGAAATGGTACCTTATTAGATATGGTTCGATCGCTGATGAACTTGAGTGACCTGTCTTTGTCCTTCTGGGGATATGCTCTGGAGACTGTTGCATGCATTTTCAACATGGTTTCTATGAAGAAAGTAGATAAGACACTATATGAGATGTGGCATGGGAAGGTTCCTAAATTTTCTTTCTTAAAAGTGTGGGGATGTGATGCTCTGTTAAACGTTCTACTCCTAACAAACTAGAAACCTGCGCTATCAAATGTAAGTTTGTGGGTTATTCGAAGGAAACTTCATGATACTACTTTTACTATCTAGAAGAGAACAAAGTGTTTGTTGATCACAATCGACAGTTCCTGGAATCAAAATATCTACTTCAAGAATTCAGTGGGAGTGACGAGATTCTTACTCCTACTAAACTACAAACTGAAGAGCCTTCTTTAAAATCTGCTATACTATGTGATTCTGAGTTGGTTGAAGAAGTTGTTCCTACAAATATTGTTAAAAAAGCTCCTCCTAAGAACCAAGAGAATGACGTTGCATCTGCTGAACCTATTCTTCGCAGATCAAGGAGGCCCTCTAACCCACCTGATAGGTATTATAGTTTTCTGATAGATTTAGAAGGTCTTGATCTTAGAGATCATGATGAACATGATACCTACAATCAAGCTATTAATGGTTCTAAATCAAAGAAATGGATTAAAGCGATGAATGTAGAGATGCAATCCATGCAAGATAACAAAGTCTGGACTTAGTTGATCTTCCACAAGGCAGCAAGGCTGTTAGCTGCAAGTGGGTCTTCAAGAAAAAGACTAACATGGATGGTAATGTAAACACATTCAAAGCTAGACCAGTAACAAAAGGTTATACACAAAGTTAAGGAGTTGATTATAGTGAAACATATTTGACAGTGGTTAGTACTCTGGCTATAAGGATACTATTTGCCATAGTCGCATACTATGATTATGAGATATGACAAATGGACGTGAAAACTACCTTTCTGAATGGTTGCTTATATGAAGATGTCTATATGGAGCAACATGAGGTTTTTAAGGTTCTAAGTTTCCTAAAAGATTTTGAAAACTTAAAAGATCCATTTATGGTTTAAAGCAAGCTTCTCGTAGTTGGAATAAGAGGTTCGATGAGAAAATCAAAGAGTTTGATTTTATTCAGAATAATGAAGAACCGTGTGTCTACATGAGAACTAATAGAGAGAAAGTAATCATGTATGTGGATAACATACTTATGGTGGGAAAAGACATCCATTTGCTTGAAGGTGTAAAAGCCTGGTTGAAGGGATTCTTTGCCATAAAGGATCTAGGAGAAGCTGCTTATATTCTAGGAATCAATATCTATAGATATAGATCAAGATAAATTCTAGGACTAAGTCAAAGCACATATATTAATGATCCTCAAGAGATTCAATATGAATAACTTTAAGGGAGGATGGGTTCCTATGACTGTTAAGAAGTATTTGAGTGATACTCAAAGTCTAACTACTAATCAGGAAATGAGAAGGATGGAAAAGGTTCTGTATGCTTCTGCCATGGGATCTATCATATATGTTATGACCTGCACGAGACCTGATGTGTCTTATGTATTGAGCCTGACAAGCAGATTTTAATCTGATTCTGGAAAGGAGCATAGAACTACTGTTAAAAACATTCTAAGGTACTTAAGAAGGACCAAGGAAATGTTTTTGGTTTATGGAGGTTTGGAGGATGAACTTATTATAAAGGGTTACATAAATGCTACTTTCCAAATTGACTGGGATGATACAAAGTCTTAATCAGGATACGTGTTTGTTATGAATGGCGGAGTGGTAGCGTGGAAGAGCTCAAAGCAAGTTACCATAGCTATGTCATCTATAGAATCCAAATACGTAGTTGTCTCAAAAGCTGCTAAAAAATCTTACTGGATAAAGAAATTCATAGAGAAGCTTAGAGTTGTACCAAGTATTTTGAACCTTGTAAACTGTATTGCGATAACTTGAGTACTATCCTACTTGTGAGTGAATGCATTGCACAAAGAGGCAGTAGAAATATTCTTCACATACATCATTATATCCACGAATCAATTAGCCTTTAAAATGTAGAGGTTACTAGAGTTCATACTGATGACAGTACTGTTGATCCTTTGATGAAAGAATTACCATGTGATAAACATAGTTTTCATGCTAATGGAATGGGTCTTTGTTATATTGGTTTAGAGCAGTCATAGTTTTATTTGTGTATTTAAGATAATAGAGCTTCTACAATTTAATATAATGTTTGTTTCTTCCTTTATATTAATTGTTGTTCTATATTTTCATGTTAAACCCATGAACAAGTTAGTTCTAAATATCTATAGTCAATCATATTGTTTGGGCACAATATGATTAAAGATAAATGCAAATGGTACTAGTGTTCATTTGTATAGTACATATGATTACTTGTTGTGGCCAAAGTTCACATGTTATTCATGGAGATGAATATTGGATGACTTCTACGAGAAGTTACGACATGGATGTTTGTCAATACGTGAGTCACATTTATGGTTTGTATTCTTGAGTATCCTTCGACCTTGAGATATATATCATTTTTGTAATGTTTGAGGAATGGGATTTAATTCATACACCCAACGCCTTCTTAACAGGAGGTTATCCCAATAGGTTTTAGTTTCATGAGTTGGGCATTGCAAGGTAGATATAGGCTAAGGGATTTTCTTCCTATTTACAAGAGAAGATATTACTGTTAGCCACTCATTGAATTAACTGATATTCACATGGTCGTGACTAAAGTGGAAGTTTAAACTGTTGTTTAGCTTACTTTGGTATATCACTAATTCTAGATCGAGAAACATGTGTTAGCAATTTGAGATTGCTTAACCCATGTCTCAAATTAACACATGTCAGAACAAAGGGAATAAGATTATTATCAATATCATAAAATCATTAAGAGTTAATGATCTGCAATTTAGTTTTATCGACGAACATAACAAGTCTGTATTATTGGATGACAGTTTAGTTCATTGCTAGACGGTTGACTATTCGATATTTGTTCGCTTAGGGATTACCATGCACAAGTGGGAGTTTGTAGGCTCTATGTGCATAATAAGTGTGATTAATACTACCGATAATATATGATTCATTGGGGTCACACGCAATAGCTTGAAATCATTGCTTTATATATTTATTGTAAATATATAAATTGTAGCATCTCGTATTTTACAGTCAATATTCTAAACCGAGCCCTAATTCTATATTTTATTTTTTATAGAATTTATTATTTTTGTTTTTAGCGGATTTATCGAAAATCGTTTTTTTAGTTATTTGCGAGTCGTGCTTTGAATATTTATCCGTTTTAGCGTTTGAGAAATCGAAAATTTCATATTTTAGCTTCGGAAGTTCATAAGTTTTATTTTTAGTATTTCTCGATTTTTCCTGTGTTTTTTCTGAAATCATGTCAAAAAAATAGTATTTTAACACTTTTTAATATTTTAACTAAGTGTTTTTGATCAAATAAAAATATAAAATATACATAACATATAAACCAAACACCTTTTATTTAAGTTGTGTGCTCCTACTAAACTAAAAATCAAACACCCCCTTATATTTTATCAACTCCTACTAAACCTCAAAACAAACACTCCTCTAAAATTTTTATTGACACTTTGACTTAATATAAAAGGAGTTTGACCCTTTTAAAAATTCACATAGTTGCAATATCAAAAAATAATAATTAAGCCCCTCCTCCGCTTATAACTATTCGACGCCAAAGCAACCAAAACCACCAAAATCCATCATCTAAAAATCCCAAATCAATCTCAATCACTTCAAAATCACTTATAAACTAACCATAATCATTTTCTAACTATAATAAACACCATGCATGAAGTCTACTAAGTTCTTGATTTTTCTTGATTTTTGATTAAAAGGGTTTTTGATCTAATTAAAGGTAATAAGATTAGCAAAGGTTAGATAATGGTTGTGTAAACAAGATTTTGGTATAACAAAACTCAAGTTGGAACATTGTTTTGGTCTTTGTGGTGTTTGGCCGACGTGTTGATTGTCTTGCGTTTTGCATTGTGTTGTAAGTCTTTTATTTAACATTTTTCATTGATTTGATTTTTATATTATATGCATGTACTAGATTTTGTGTCGAGAATCCATGGATGGTGTTGCATGTTTAGTTTTTGAGGTTGTTGATGTTTTGGGATGATTAGTAGATGTGTTTCGGTAGTTTAATAGTGTTGGAAATGATTGTGAAGCTTGAAAATGGTATTTTGAAGGAGTTGAAAGATACTCATTAGGTGTAGAAAACTAGCGAGTCAAATTAGGTCGAGTCAAATCTTTTAAAACTGAATTTGGCCTTGAGATTACGATAAGGGTCATCAATATGAACGTTTTGATATATGGTATGACTTCTAACTCTCAAAAACAAACGTTGGTTTTTGATACATAGCTAATTGAAGTTGAGAAAAAACTATAAAATTCCAATTAGCTATGTATAAAAATTCCATAGCTATGTATCAAAACGTTCATATTGATGTTATACATACCATTTGAAGTTGAGAAAAAACTATAAAATTCCAATTAGCTATGTATAAAAAAATAAAATTGTTGTAGAAAATCGAAGGGGCATTTTCGTCATTTTCTGTTGAGTTTTGGGTCTCGAGTAAAACTAAAATTTGTTTAAAATGCCGAATTACCTATTTGCAAGGATATCTAAGTCTAGAAACACGTATTAATGAGTCAAAAAGCTTTGGATTAGATACTATATTATTTAAAAAAATACTAGTTTCTGCATGATCATAAAAGGGTATTTTGGTCATTTTTTATTGGGTTTCGGGTCTCAGTTAAATCAAAAAAGTTGTCCGAAACGTCGTTTAACATCAAATTACTTTAGAGTCCGAGGCTTGAAAACGTAATTTAGCGAGTCGTTTTGGACGGGTCAGACTTAAGAAAATTTTATAATAAAAAGTCAAACTTGGCGAAATTCTTTTAAGGGTCAATTAGCGTTATGGAGAATAATTATGCGTAAAATATATTAACTAAAGCTAAAATTACAACTAATAAGTTAGTTATTCACTTTCGTTCGGATCTAGATGTCTTAATCTTTATAATTGGTCAAAATGGGTAATTTTCATTAAAATTACATATTATCGGAATGGGTTAAAATGGAGTTAAATATAAGGCGGATCATTTTAGTGGGTATAAATAAGTAAATTTGGCGCACTCATGGATTCTACGATATAAGATTTCATATCTGTCGGAATATATATATATATATATATATATATATATATATATATATATATATATATATATATATATATATATATATATATATACACTAGCATCAGGCCCGTCCGTTGGACGGGCTGCTTTAAGAAATTATTTTAGGATTAATAAATAGATTTAAAATCTATATAAATTGAACTTATAGAATATATAATTGATTTTTTTTTAAATTATGTCAAAGTTTAGTATAAACTATAAAAAAATACTTAGACTAATGTTAAAGGTTATGTACACTTGATAAAACTAAAATTGACAATTAAAATGAAACAAAGGGGCATTAAGTTATAAGAAACTGGATATATGTTGCATTAACATAAAGAACATGTTTTACCCTCAATACGAAATATAATAAATAAATTTCCGGATGACGTAATATAAAGTGATTAAATAACTAAAAAAACATCAAATATTTATATTTCATAAATCGTAACATCAAAATAAAAGTTAAACGTTCTTGTAAATCTAAAAGTGCAATTTAGGCGATTTCTCAGAAGACCAAAGTCTATGAAATACCTGTAGCATCTCGTATTTTACGGTCAATATTCTAAACCGAGCCCTAATTCTATATTCTAATTTTTATAGAATTTATTATTTTTGTTTTTAGCCGATTTATCGAAAATCATCATTTTTAGTTATTCACGAGTCGTGCTTTGAATATTTATCCGTTTTAGCGTTCGAGAAATCGATAATTTCATATTTTAGCTTCGAAAGTTCATAAGTTTTATTTTTAGTATTTCCTGATTTTTCCCGCGTTTTTGCCGATATCGTGTCATAAAAATAGTATGTTAACACTTTTTAATAATTTAACTAAGTATTTTAAATCAAATATAAATATAAAATAAACATAACATATAAACCAAATACCCTTTATTCAAGTTGTGTGCTCCTACTAAACTAAAAACCAAACACCTCCTTATATTTTATCAACACCTACTAAACCTCAAAACAAACACTCCTTTAAAAATTTTATGGACACTGATGACATCAAATAACGCCACTTTATTATATCATTTATCCTATCTGTTTTGCCCACTTTTATATAATTATTGCATTTTTGGTACTTAATTGCTTTAAACTTGATAAATGCAGTAATTCATGAGTGTTTTGTGAAGACAAGCTAAAAGGCGCATAATTTGAAGCTAAAACGAAGATATTTGAAGAATGCTAATTTATAACCCATACGCCGTATCCAACAAAAGAGATATGGCGTATCCGCACCAAGACTTCACAAGAAAGCGTGTTTGACCAATTCCCAATACGGCGTATAAATTTGCTTCTATACGCCGTCTCCAGCTGGATAAGTATTCAAAGATACAGTAATAAATGTAAATTGGGAATGATATAACTGATTGATTAAGAATGTAGCGCGCATTCCAAGGAATCCAACCCTATACTCTGTATCATTCAAGAAGCATACGCCGTATCTAAAGACTTTGAAGAACTCAAGGCCAGTACCTGACTTTGAAGAATACGCCGTATATACGCGTATATGATACTTTAGTCAAAATCAAGAAAAAAAACACATTTTCAACGGATATGGCGTATCCAAAAATGGATATGGCGTATCCAAAAAGTGGATATGGCGTATCCAAACCTGCTCAAGAAAATTCTGGAATATTTTATTCGTAGAGCCTATGCCAACCAAACTTGATACGCCGTATTGAGTTCCAATATGCCGTATCGACCAATTTTCAATGTCTATAAATACCAAACCCTAAATACGATTTAGGTTATGATTTTAGCCACCAAGTCCAATTTCCAGAATATTTATGAAGCCAAGAAGATCCTGAAAAGTGGTCCGATCAATGGGAAAACTCTTGTAATCTCTACACTCCACTATACGCGATCGATTAGCATTCTGTTTAATCGTTCATCTATGATGCCGTGTATTGTTACAATGACTATCGGCTAATACCTTTAGGTATTATGTAACACCCCCATTTTTGCATATAGCAGCGGAAGCTAATATGGGGTATTACTTCAAGGTACAATAGTCATAATCATAGAAAACGAATCAAAAAGAGTCGTTTTTGAAAATTAAGTTATCATTCATTATTTCATCAGAGTTTTTACAAACGAAAGGTCCCAAAATCTAAAACACAAAGTTTGAATGATAACAGTTTTGCCATCTTCAAGTCCTCGCCACTCCGTGCCATAAGTTGCTTAATTACCTGAGATAAAACATGCTAAAAAGTCAACACAAAGGTTAAGTGATATTCATAGGTTTAAGTTAAATAATTTGAATGCAATGTCGATTTTGAGTTTCGTTGTTTATACAACTATTTTAAAACAAAGTATTATTGCATTAGCTCATGAATCCAAAGCTTTGGGATATATTTGATATATTATAGCCCCACGGGGTGCCTTTGCCAAAACACTCGCAGTTATATTCTAATGGTATGCAATTAGTTACCGGTATAATTGGGTACACCAATGGGGAGTCCAACCTAAATAGATCTATTCACAACATTCGCGCTCACTCCGTAGAGTAATTAACGATTCATGATATTGGGGACTTAAAGGCAAAATAGTTACTTAGACAATAATAAATCAGGATAGCATACAAAAATAATTGCATTCATGGTTTATAACATGTATCCCCCTGGCGGGTTTATAAAACATTTAAAATATTGAAATGCGATGCTATGAACTCACCTTAACAGTATAGGGAAATTTGAATGATAACAAAGGTATATGGAATGAAAGTAACGGCTTTGTCACACGCAACCTGGGGTAATATGTCAAGTCTTAGTTTGATTGAATATGTTTTACATTATAATGAATATCATCTTTGATTGAATTATTATGGAGTATTGTATCACCGTTCAGGCCATCATAATTCAGAGG
This sequence comes from Tanacetum coccineum, assembly GCA_026074375.1. Lineage (NCBI taxonomy): Eukaryota > Viridiplantae > Streptophyta > Magnoliopsida > Asterales > Asteraceae > Tanacetum > Tanacetum coccineum. Next base: position 78,429 of record BQNB010004357.1, on the reverse strand, counting down.
TCATTCAGTAAACGTTTGAGGAGCTAGGGCACTTTAAATCGTAAACCCAACAACTCAGTCAGAACGTAATACCAAGATGAAACCTCTTAATATGAAGCTCCCTAGTATTGTGATACGATATAATTGGTTTTATGCGTTTTGCTTGATAACTCGAAACGATAAGCACGTCAAGCGTTAATTAAAGTTATGTCTTATAATGTTTTGAACATATTTTTATACTTTTTCAAAATGTTTTAGGTCATTGTATGACATTATGTAATTCATAATTTATTTTTAGGGTTTTACGCGTTTGCTCTTAAACCGTAAACGTTAAGTTAAATGCGTAAAATGAAAATGATCATTCATGTAAACGGGCATATAAATGATTAAATGTTTGTTCAAAGCAAGTGTTATATGATTATTATGGGGGGGATGGATAATTATGACTTTGTTCATTTTATTTTTATCGGCTACGTAAAATGCTTACGTTTCATAATAAAATAAGTTTATGCTACCCGGAAACGTTCTTAAACCTAAACTACGCCTAAACGATATCCCACGATTATATCCTAATACTCAAAATAATCATAAAATTACTTCTTATATATTTATACTTTATATATATATAATATATTTATATATATCTATATATAATATTTATACTATTATATATATATATATATATGCCGAAATTAAGAAGATAGGACCAAGACTTTTCTTTTTATACATAATATCTAGATATTTCATAAAGGTAACTCTTACACCTTTTACCAACTTGACTTGTTAAACTAAACTAGGGTTAGAAAGTAACCATGGTTAGGTTAGCAAGATATTTATACTATAAATACCCATGCATGCACCCTTCCTTTCTTACATACTTAACCAAATATCACAAAAACTTTCTTTCCCTCTCTTTGAAGCTCACGGCACAAATAAGCCATAAAAACAAATCCACACTTTGATTTTCTAAGATTATACAACCCTATACACAACATACTTAAGGTATTCTAAGAAGGTTTCAAGGGTTGGCTAAGCTTTGAAAGGATTTTAAGAAGTTATTGCAAGATTAGGGTTTTGGAAACCTAATCTAGGGTTATAAGCTTGAAAGCTTGGTTTTGAATCTAAACACGGGTTTAGAACACTTATATCACATCTCCAACTCATTACTAAGTTTTCAGAATCTTTATACTTTTATTTCTTATGATTTTATGTATTACATGTTAAATATAGCCATAATCACCACTAATGACTTTTGAATATGTAAAATGAGTTTTTATTTGAGTTTATCAATTTATACACTTATTCTTATGTCATATGATCCTATATATCATGGAAAAGTAAAAATAAAAGTATGTTAACTTATGGATTAAGTATAAACATGTTTAGGTTAAATTAGGGTTTTATAATGTTTCTTTCTTTAAATTCACATGTGTAAATAATGATAGTAAAAGGGTTAATAAAAACTTGGTTTATTTTTTAAAACAAAAATTTAATGGAAAAAAATTAAAAAGGACTAGGGATGAAATGGAATACTCTTATTATAAGTACCAACATTTGTAACATCATGGTTACAAGAGTTTTTATAATAAACTACTAAAGAAAATGATACATAAAAAGTTTTATAAAGTTATACACTTAAAATTACATTTGGGCTATTTAAATCGAATTTGGACAGGTAGATTTTGATATTATTTAATCATAATATGCCTCATGACGATTCCATAATGATAGGAACTCGATGAAACCGATCGATAACGAAAAAGATACGTCTAAAAACATAAGTTTTACGAACTATATATACTCTTTATAAAAACTATTTTTATAAAAAGTTACTATTCATTACAGCAATATTAATTTTTAAAACATCTAAAATATGATATAACTTTTATACGAGGATCGTACTCGCAAGAAATCGTTTAAAACGGATCTATAAACGAGTAATTACGACATTTTTAGATAATTCAAAGTTTATTAAAAGTAATTTTATAATTATGAACAGTTAATAAATCACTATTCATCAGCGGATTAACTTTTAAAATATAATACTCTTTCTAATAACAAAACGTACTCGAAGGAATCACTAAATCGGGATTAACGAATATGTTATTACGATTACAAGTTTACGACTAATTTAAGGCCTTAACAGACAAATGAGCTGTGTTGAACTGTAATTTCACTATTCATCAAGTATATCAAAAAGTTCAAATGTAATATTTTGATCGCTAGTCTTACTACGAAGGACGGTGGACGTAAGAAACGCGAGCCAACGGGTTTAAACGACTAATTTGGGTCATTTTACGAAAAGTATATTATAAAGTTTTCGCTTTATAAATACTATTTTACTGGAAACGTTTAGTCGGTGATTATGATTAAGATATTGAGTGGTTATCAAAGTACTTATATTACTAGGGAGTTCTTTAATGAGGCCTCTTCGGATGGCGAACGATGAGGTTGTTGGATTTACGATTTAAAGTGTCCTAAATCCTCGTACGTCATGTCATGACCCTCTTTTATTTATGATAGCCCCGAACGATAGTACCAATGTAAAACTATAAGATTATAGGCAATGTTATTAATTAATGTACTCTAGTACATTACAGCACTTAAATTTAAATAGGTTGCTATTTATAGTCTTGCGGACGTTTTTCTGTGATTTTTAAGCTCTCTGTACTCAAGGTGAGTTTCATAGCCCCACTTTTAAGTTTTACTGAATTTGATATTATTTGGGTGGAAAACAAGTTGTTTCTATAAATTGGACGCAAGTATGAAAGTAATATATTTCGTTTATGTGTTGCCTAAGTTGCGATAACCCTCCTGAGCCCATTATTCATGAACTGTTAATTGCATAGATGTAGTTGTGAATTACATTATGTGAGCGCGAATGATATAAATAGATCTATTGGGATTAACCTCCCCGTTTGGGTGATTAGCTATCACTGGGAACGAACGTTGACCATGTCGGACTTGGATGTTGCGGGTTACAACATCTGTACGGGCAAATAACTGCTAAAATAGCAAATATAGGTTGAGCTTCGGTGTCATGAGCTTAGTGCAACAATAATCTGGTTTTGTGATTGTTGGCATCTGTTGTAACATCACGGGAAAATCTTGCGGTCCTGCATAATTTAAATACATAAACCTATGAATTTCACCAACAATTTTGTTGACGTTTTAAAGCATATTTTCAGGAGGTCATTTCAGGCACGAGATGCAAGGATGCATGGGATTGTGTTTTTGAGATTGCACTGTTAAGGACTTGGTGCATCATGTTTTGGGGAATCATGTGGTCTTTTGTAAATATTCAATAATGGACTAAGTAAAGCTATAAGCTTTTTATATGACTTTTATTTAAAATCCAATGTATCAATTCATATACAGACTTTTGTGTCGTTCTTATATATATCTTGTGCTGTTGATCTTGAAGTAACATGCCCCAGATCCTTATTCCGCTGCGACCCATTTTGGGGGTGTTACAGATTGGTATCAAGAGCCAAGGTTATAGAGAACCAGGTCAAAATGTTTTTGCTGGACTATAACCATTTTCAAACATTGCATACAACAAAAGGGTTTTTACGGGGTATTCATATATTATTATTGCATTAGTCGGTTAGGCTATATAATTGCTTAATTGATATACGTGTTTTATATGTTATTACGTATATATAAGGATAATAGTATATATATTAATACTACTTATATAGCTAATTTTTGATTTCAGATACTATCATGTACAGATTCTGAGCACTCTACGGTTACATACACATCAGCATCTGAGGACGATTTATACATGGGGTCACCAGGAGTTGAGGTACCTGTTTTTTGAGGTTCACATCACCGGATACATAACATGGCCCTTGAGGACCACCATCACTCAGATTATGTGCCTGCCTGAGGAGCAGAGCAGGCACCACTTCACCTATTTTAACAACCTTTATTCGGAGCCTGTTTACCCGAGTTCTTATCCGAGTGGACGATGTGGTATTCCGCTGAGGAGCAGCCACTGCCTGCTGCTGACCCACTAGACTCATTTAGTCATCCAGGGTATATACCGGAGTCCGACCTGAGGAGGCCTAGGGAGGATGACTGAGGAGGATCATGAGAGGATCCAGCCGACTATCCTGCTGACAGAGGAGATGATGATGATGATGCAGAGGATGAGCACTTAGCTCCTGCCGAGCCTGCAGCTGTTGCTTATTCAGCTGACCAGGACCCATACATTGCTTATCGCGTCGCGGCTAGGATGTCCATCCGAACCCAGGCGCCGACACCGTTCCTCTCCGAGGAAGTTGCTGAGAGAGTATTAGCCCTACCTACTCCACCACCATCACCTCTCTCTCCATACTCATCACCACTTCCTCAGATACCCTCTCCACCATTACCTATACCACCACCATCACCCATTAGCCCTACATATGTTGAGGGATCTCTGGGATCCCGAGCTGCTGG
>BQNB010004357.1:64004-69004 GCA_026074375.1 Tanacetum coccineum | reverse complement strand
TTTCTGACCATCTGTTTCACGCCGGACCTAATGCCGTAGAAATGTGTACTTAAGACGTCATAAATTGCATGGACCTAGGTTAGACTAAATACCAAGCCATTATTGACTGTGCTAAGAAGATCGTTCGTATTCCCTTTGGGAGCGAAATCTTAATTTTTCATAGAGAACAAAGTAATATAAACAGCGGGACACGGATTAAGCATCATCTCGGCACCAAGACCCACAAGTATCTGCAAAAAGGATGTCACGACTTTTGCACATATTACCTATCAAGGAGACTGGAGACAAGTCAAAGAAGAAGCAACTGCAAGATGTACCGATCGTCAAAAAATTTCCCGAAGTATTTCCCGAGGACTTGCCAGGTCTTCCACATACCAGACAAGTGGAATTTCACATCGATCTAGTACCTGGTGCTGCACCTGTAGCACAAGCACCTTATCGATTGGCCCCATCAAAAATGAAAAGAATTGGTGGATCAACACAAGAGCCTTTCGCAAAGGCTTTATAAGACCAAGTTCGTCACCATGGGGAGCACCATTCTATTCGTCAAGAAGAAAGATGGATCATTACGGATGTGCATAGATTATCGGGAACTAAACAAACTAACGGTGAAGAACCGTTATCCGCTACCAAGAATTGATGACTTATTCGATCAACTTCAAGGGTCGAGTGTCTACTCGAAGATCGACCTAAGGTCAGGTTATCACCAATTGAGGGTTCGAGAAGAAGACATCTCGAAGACTGCCTTCAGAACTCGATATGACATTAATGATTTCCCAAGTTAGCACGTTTGGTTATGACCAACCCACCTGCTGTGTTTATGGGACCTCATGAACCAGTGTGCAAACCTTATCTGACAAATTCCGTAACTTGTCCTTTATTGATGATATTTTGATCTATTCCAAGAACAAGCAAGAGCACGAAGAGCATCTGAAGATAATATTGGAGTTGTTGAAGAAAGAGGAGTTATATGCAAAATTTTCCAAGTGTGAATTTTGGATTCCCAAGGTACAGTTCCTCGGTCACGTGATTGATAATAAAGGCATTCAATTGGATCCAGCCAATATCGAATCCGTTAAAAGATTGGACAACTCCTAAACACCAACGTAGATTCGTTAGTTTTTAGGTCTGCTGGGAATAAAAAAAAGGTGGGGAAATTATTCACGATTTCATTGAAGGGTTTTCAAAGATCGCCAAACCAATGACCAAGCTCACTCAAAAGAAGGTCAAGTTTGAGTGGGGTGACAAACAAGAAGCAGCGTTCCAGTTATTGAAGCAGAAGTTGTGTAGTGCACCAATTCTGGCTTTACCCGAAGGAAGTGAAGATTTTATCGTATACTGCGATGCTTCGATCAAGGGTTTGGGCGCTGTGTTGATGCAAAGGGAAAAGGTTATTTCTTATGCATCACGCCAGTTAAAGATCCATGAGAAGAACTATACTACTCATGATCTGGAACTTGGAGCAGTAGTGTTCGCTCTAAAGATTTGGAGGCACTATCTGTATGGTACCAAGTGTACGGTGTTCACTGATCATAAGAGTTTACAGCATATTCTTAATCAGAAGGAATTGAACATGAGACAACGCCGATGGTTAGAGTTGCTTAGTGATTACGATTGCGATATTCGTTATCACCCAGGGAAGGCAAATGTCGTTGCTGATGCTTTGAGCAGGAAAGAACGGGAACCACCGTTAAGAGTTCAAGCTTTAGTCATGACTATTAGCTTGGATCTTCCTAAGCAAATCTTGAATGCTCAGACTGAAGCACGGAAACCAGAGAACATCAAGAGTGAGGATGTTGGAGGTATGCTGATTGAAAATGCTAAATTTCCAGAGGCACTTAGAACGGAAAAGTTGGAACCTCGTACGGATGGAACCCTATGCCTCAATGGCAGGAGTTGGTTACCTTGTTATGACGATTTGCGGACTGTGATCATGCACGAGTCCCACAAATCGAAGTATTCTATCCATCCAGGTTCCGAGAAAATGTATCAAGACGTAAAGAAGCTATATTGGTGGCCCAATATGAAAGCTGATATCGCCACCTATGTTAGCAAGTGCTTGACCTGTGCTAAGGTCAAGGCCGAACATCAGAGACAATCGGGTTTGTTGGTACAACCCGAGATACCTCAATGGAAGTGGGACAATATCACGATGGATTTTGTCACAAAGCTTCCTAAGTCATCACAAGGGTATGACACCATTTGGGTAATCGTTGACCGTCTTACAAAGTCCGCAATCTTTATACCCATGAAAGAAACTGACCCTCTGGAGAAACTAGCGAGAATGTACCTAAAGGAAGTAGTAACAAGGCATGGAATACCGGTCTCGATTATTTGTGATCGTGACCCTAGGTTCGCATCAAATTTCTGGAGGTCACTTCAGAAAGCTTTGGGTACAAGTTTAGATATGAGTACGGCATATCATCCGCAAACTGACGGACAAAGCGAGAGAACCATTCAAACTCTCGAAGATATGCTTAGAGCTTGTGTGATCGACTTTGGAAATGGTTGGGTTAAACATTTGCCATTGGTCGAGTTTTCATACAATAACAGTTATCATGCTAGCATTAAGGCTGCACCCTTTGAGGCACTTTACGGTAGAAAATGTCGTTCGCCTGTTTGTTGGGCTGAGGTTGGAGAAGTTCAACTCACCGGTCCAGAGATAGTACAAGAGACGACTGAGAAAATCATTCAAGTTAAGCAAAGGATGCAAGCCGCTCGTGATAGGCAAAAGAGCTACGCTGATTTGAAGCGTAAGCCGATGGAGTTTGAGGTTGGAGATAAAGTGATGCTCAAGGTTTCGCCTTGGAAAGGGGTTGTACGTTTTGGCAAACGAGGGAAATTAAATCCCAGGTTTGTTGGACCTTTCAAGGTAATAAAAAGGGTTGGAGACGTTGCATACAAGCTCGAGCTTCCTGAGGAGCTGAGCAGAGTTCATAATACATTTCACGTGTCCAACTTAAAGAAGTGTCATGCCGACGAACCCTTAGCCGTTCCGTTGGACGAACTTCATTTTGATGACAAGCTTCAGTTTGTCGAGGAACCTATTGAGATCACAGATCATGAAGTTAAACGATTGAAGCGAAGCCGTATCCCGTTAGTCAAGGTTCGATGGAACTCAAAGAGAGGTCCTGAGTTTACATGGGAACACGAAGATCAATTCCGGAAGAAATACCCACATCTGTTCTCAAAGACCGGGTCATCGTCAAGTGCTGCGTCTTAAGCCTTGAGGACAAGGCTCAGCTAACCGGGGAGACTATAACACCTCGTGTTTTAGGACAATGTACGACGTTAATAAAGTCACCATTTATTTTTAGTATTGTACGCGTTCGTTTTTAATGGAAATCGTTACGTTAAATCGCGTAAGCTAAAAATGATCATTCAATGTAAACGGGCATTAAACAATTAAATGTTTACATCAAGCAAGTGTTATATGATTATTATGAGGATAATTAATAACTTTGTTCATCTTATTTTTTGGCTACGTTAAATTCTTACGTTTCACGATATAACGCTTTCTGGCTATACCCGGAAGCACCAAAACCTTAACTACCTAAACGAATACCCACGATTAATACCCAATTACCCAAAATAAACAAAACATCACATGGGAGCCTATGTGGCCAGAGAGTTTTCAAGATAGGAACAAGAGATACAACTTGCTCAAATATCCTAAGTAAGAAAGATCATAGGAACCAACTCTTCACATCCATGAACCAACTTTGGCTAATTAAACCTCTTGTGCAAGGGTTTAGAAAGTGACCCATGGGTTAGTTAATTAGATATTTTCACATAAATAGCAATGCATGCACTCTTATCTTCATAAACAACTTTAACAAAAATCACAAAAACTCTTCTTGTCCTCCTCTCCTAACCCACAGCTAAACCCCTTTAATACACAATCCATACTTTGATTTTCTTTCACCATATTAGTGTTTGCATATCATACTTAAGGTATTCTAAGAAGAATTGAAGGGTTGGTTAAGCTTTGAAAGGGTTTTAACAAGTTATTGCAAGATTAGGGTTTCAAACCTAATCTAGGGTTTATAAGCTTGTAAGCTTTGGTTTTGAGTCTAAACAACGGGCTAACATTCATTCACATCTCATAATCACCTAAAGGTCTTCCAAATTCCTTTCATACTTTTATTTATTATGATTTTATGTGTGATATGTTAATTATGGCTATAATCACCACTAAGGACTTTTTAATATGTAAAATGAGTTTTCACTTATGTTTATGAATTTATGCACTTATTCTTATGTCATATGATTATATATATCATGGAAAAATGAAGATAAAATTATGTTAACTGGTTGTTAATTTTGAACCACACTTTTTAATATATATAATATATGATAAAATATAAAATATATATAGTAAGTATAATTTAAAAAACAACAAATCAATAAAACCAGGAGCAGTATAGAATGTTCCCGGGTCGTTAATCCCCAACGAGGCTGTGCTGGAAAATCGATACAGTCGGAAGATTGGAGTTTGGAAGAGAGAAATGATTTGAGAGTGTGGAAAGCTAAATTAAACAATATCAAACAAAAACGATTAAGAAAAACCTAAAAATTATGAAATTAAGCTGAAAAACGGGAGCACGAATCCCGAACAAAGGGGCAAAAACCTAAAAACTTCAAAATTAACCCTACGGAGAAATTTTTGCTTCTAAACTACTCTAGGGGACTAATAACGAAGAATGAAAAAGACTAGACTGAAAACGGAGGTCGTTTGACCCAAAAACGAGTCAAGACAAAAACCGCACCCGAGCCCCGTTCTTTAAAAATCAAAAAGTTACAAAAATGACCCTACGAAAATTTTTGTATTTTTCCTACGAAATATATGACTAAAGAAAATTTTCTAAAAAAGAAAAATATTTTTTTGATAATTTTTGTATTTTTTATGAATTTTTTAAACTTTTAACTAAATTAAATTATAAAAAATACTAAACTACTTTTAAAAATTCTGAAAATTTTACCTAAAATACTAGACACTA
>BQNB010004357.1:18056-62176 GCA_026074375.1 Tanacetum coccineum | reverse complement strand
TATAACAAGTAAAATGTGGGGCTATGAACTCACCTTGATGTTGTAGAACAATTGGCAGAAATGAAAAATATTAGGCAAAACACAACGGAAACCGGAACGGCTCTACCAAGAAGATGCAGCTTAACTAAATGGTTATATCCCACTAGTTTAGGATGATGAATTTGGGTTTTTTGATGGATGAGTACATCAACGCGACACGTTGATAAAGGATTGAGGTTTCAAGTTGTAAGAGTTTGATGGTTGGTTAAATAAAATATATCGAAGAGCAAACGCAAAGTATGTAATATATTTTGTATATATATTACATATGAAAAATAAACAATTATATAATTCATATGGTGAATTTTATAATAAAGACAAACAACCAAAAGAATAAGTCACAGTATGTAATACTTTACAAGTATTATATAAGAAACGTGATAAAAATAATTGGAACAAAATAATTTGACACATGTTCGGAAATTACTAATTAAATTAATAAAAACGTCCTTGCATAAAAGTGAACGCACCTTTTAAAGTTACGAATTATATAAACGATGTTTCTAAAACTTTTACAATAGTTATGATTTTATCTTTTAGTCGGGAATTATAAAATAATATTTTATAATTTAGTATTTCGTTACGCGTTTTAACTAAACTAGTTGTCTCGTTTGTAAAAGTATAGTTTTCGTTTACTTACCGGTTTATTGTATCATTACAAATAAAAATCTTAAGACTATATCTCGTTCTTTTATCGGTTTTTCTAAGATAATAGAAAATTTAAGTGAAAAGATACTATGTATATAAATTTTTATAAATTTCGGCAGGACCTATTCGTTTATACAACGTTTCCCATTTTTACAAAATTCAACGTTTTCCCCTTTTAATCAAATCATGTTGCAATAAACGCGCGTGATTCAATATATATCAAAACAAAAACAAATAGTATCAAAATAAGTAAAACCAAACACACCCTAACTGCTAAACCAAACACACCCTTAGGGGCAGTTAAACGCAGAACCAAACGCACCCTATGTGCTGTAAAGCAGCGAATACCCTTTTGGCTGCTGTTAAACTCAAATCCAAACGCCTCTTTGGGCTATTAAAACGCAGAAACAAACACCCCTTACGGGCGGCTTAAACGCAAAAACAAACACCCTTGTAGGTTGTTTATTCACATAAACAAACACCCCTAAAAGCTTTTAAAACGCAGCGAAAGAACACCCCTATTTTTGCTATCAACACAACCCGAATCAAAAGAACTAAAACAATTAAAGGTAATAAGATTAAACAAACAAAACCATTTTAAATTTGTTATTAGTTTTGTTATTAGATTTTATAAAAATATATATAACCATCCAAACTCAAAAAAAGTATGTGGTGAAATGGTGGTGGTACGCGGCTGAGCCGCGGTGGCTGGAGATGGGGCCGACGGCGGCGGCCATAAAGAAGGTGGTTGTGGTGATGATGGTGCGTTGGTTGGTGAAGGTGGCGGTGATGTTGATGTCGGGCGGAGGTGGTGATGAAGGTGTTGATGGTGGTCGCGATGGTGGCTGCTGCCATAATAGATAGCGGAGGTGGAGGTGACGAGGAGTAGTGGTGGTGTGGCAGCGTAGGTGGGGTGGTGGTGGTCGGCTGTTGATGGCCGTGGGGGGTGTTGGCGCACGACGGCTAGGGTGGCGATGATGGTGACGGGGTGATGAAGATGGTGCGGTGGAGATGACGTGGTGAGGTGGATGACGATGGTGGTGGCTGGTGGGTGGCCAGAATCTGGCCGGTAAAGATAGGAGGCGCCGGAAAAATAAAGAGGAGAGGAGATGTATAAGTGTGTGGCTAGGTTTTGATAAAATGAATGAAAACCCTAATGGGTTATGTATTTATAGTAGAAAGTTTAAAAACAAAGTAGCAAGGGTAAGATAGTCTAGGGTAGATGTTGAAAATATTACCACAGGGACCAAAAGTGTAATTTTTGTTAAATAATGGTTCGGGACTCGTTTAAGCTACTTTACGGATGATTCAAAACACGAAACCTGCGCCATTGCGTTCCAAATGATTTTTCCCATAAAAATGAGTATTTACATGACTAGTATTTTATAAATGTTTTTATAAAATATTTTTAAAATGTATATTATTTATTTGGGTATCATGGGTATCACGGGTAAGCTTGGTTCGTAAAAAAAATAAAACTTTAATTTGAGCATTCGCGTTTTTGAACAAACGTTTTTGAAAAAAATGTAAAATAATTTTATTAAATATTTTTATTTAATAAAAAGTGATAATTAAATATAAATTTAATTATTTTTGTGTCGGTACGCATTGTGTGCGGTTTCAAAATCTTGCGAGGGTATTTAAGTCATTTTCTGCTTGGTTTCGAGTCTCGGGTAAAACTGAAAAGTTGTCGGAATGGCGTTTTATGTCAAACGCTAGTATACTCCATAATTAATAACTCATTTTGGCCGGTCGTTTTTGATAAGTCAACTTACGAATAACATATATCTTCTCATTTTTAAGTCAATTAAGTTTGGAAAAAAATTGTAAATGAGAGATAATAATAATAATTATGATTTATTATTTAAATACGTTTCAAAAATTTACCGGCTACGCGGTAATCGTTTTTATGTGACCGTAAAAGGTCAAAAAGTCAAGTCGGAACCAAAAAGTCAAAGGGTAAAATAGTTATTTAAAGTTCTGAAAATTTCGGGTTGTGACACAATCTTTATTTGAAAAACACATGTTTTGCTTTCAAAAAGATTATTTTTCTCCCCCGATTCCTTTTCGAATAATTCAATCTTTGCATTCTCAAAATCTTTTGTCTGTTGAGCTAACACATTTTCAAGCTCGTCAATCTTTGTTTGAAGAACACATATTTTATTTTCAAAAAGATTCCTTTTCTCCCCCGATTCCGTTTCAAGTTCAGAACTATTACAATTAACATTTAAACTTGAAAAGGAATCAAAATTATTCTTTTTGAATAATTCAATCTTTCCCAAAATGTTATTAAACTTTGTTTTTTCAAATTCAAACAATTGATACTTTAGATTTTCTGCCTCATTTTGTGTGACATTTAAAGTTTTTGTTTGAACCCGTGACTTTTTGATTGAATCAAACAAGTTTTGGTAAGTCAACTTCAAGTGTTCATTTTCCTTAAGTAATGAAGCCACCTGATGTTCCAACTCAATGTTTTGAGTTTCTATCTTATCAAAATCGAACTTTATTTTGACTTCATCACATTGAATGGTTTCAACCCTTGAACTTTGAACTGACTGGAACAAATCTTTGTAAGTTTGTTTCAAATGAGCATTTTTGATTTGTAATGATGCCATAAAATTCTCATTTTCTTTTTGCAATGTTTTCAAAGATTTATTTTCTTGAGTTTTGTGTTGAAGTGCTATTTCAAAAGCAATGCTTTGTGCCTCAAGTTTGGCAAAATCATTTTCAAGTTGAACAATTTGTTTTGACAACTTTTCTTTGACTTCAACAACATCATTACAAAACTTATCACCATCTTTTGACTCTTTTGAAAACCGTTCAATCTCTTCTTTGTTCTTAATTTCCACATAAGACTGCATGACAAGATTCCTAACATTATTAGCTATGTTTGTTTCCAAGAGTTGATCCATCTTATTTTGCAAAATTTCATTTTTCTTTGATGTTCTATCAACGTTGCTTTCCATTGACTCAAAAATATCTAACACCTCCTTTACTTCTTCTGTAATCTCCTGTTGAATAATAGTTGAGCATTCGTTTAATGAACGTGAAATTGGAACTACCTCATGAGAAAAAAGTCGTTGTATCCCTTTTCGATCTACATTTATGTGTTTATCCATGTGAAAATCAAGATTAAAGGTTACTAACTTTTTAATTACGTTTTCCAAATTAACAAACAATTTTAGCAATTTACCCTCATTAGGCATCTCTTTTGGAGGTACATCCAACTCATCTAAACTCAATTCAGAAGAAACATTAGAAGTAGAAGGATCTGAAAAAATTTCTTGTTCAAAGGAAAGTTTCGTTTGAGGAACAAACATATCATAAAGACTGTTCATGTTTTCATAGTTAAAGTGAAATTGTTTTTCTTTCATTTTGACTTGACTCTCTTCTGCATCATTAAGAATTTTCCTTAGTGTCATACACATCTGGTTTCACATAGTGTAGACCAAGAACTTCAACATCATACAATTTAGGATGACATGCAATAGCTTGACCAAGAGGACAAGGATCCGTATATCCCAAACCCATTTTCCGTTTATTTTCCCGATACAAGCTTTGTTCATTTGTAAGCATGCGAAGAGTTTGACTTGATTTGCCCATTTTACAAACTGTGTTTTCAAGATCTTTGTTTTTAGCTTCAGGTTGAATGATTTTATCAACATATTTGTCCTCAGTTGCATTTTTGATTTTTAAACACTCGCTTTTTTATTTTAACATTTGATCTTGCAACTTATTTTTTTCTTGCTCAGTTTTTTCAATGTTTTGTTTTTCATTAAAATCCTGAACCCTTTCCTTATACGTCTCAATTTATTTCTTTAACAAAATGTTTTCTTCTTTAAGCATTTTATGTTCCGTTTTTGTTTTCTCAAACATCTCTGAAGCATTTTTTGTTTTCTTTAAGATTGTTGAAATCATCTCGTTATTAGAACTTTGTACCTCAGTCGTGTTGTCTTTGTCATGAGAAGCTCTTACAACATTGTTATCAATCTCTGGGGCATCCTTACTGATCATTCCCTTATGCGTCTGCATCATTCTTTCATGTACCCTGTTATCATGTGCTCTTTTATACAATCCTCTTTCAGCAATGGCCTTCTCAATAGAATCCATTAGACTAATTAAGATATTTTGGAACATTTGAGCATCATAGAGAGTGTATTCGGTAAAGAAATGGTTTGTCTTTTGATCATCAGAATCCATAGAGATTTGTATGGTGATGAACTGCTAAAGCTGATTCTTCAACACCTTGCAGACAACCATGGCTATTTCTTCATTAAATTCTTCTGCATTAAGTTGCTTTTCTAATTTATCCATGTTGAAGAACAACCTTAGTGCAAAATATTCAACATCTTCACCAAATAATGATGAAAAAGCCCAGTGAAATCCACTCGAGAAGCAAGCATTTGTTAAGTCTTCTTTGGAGAAATCCTCAAGGAGTGTATGAAGTAGTCGAAATGTATCAGGCACTTCTTCTTCCATTGTTTCGCTCTTTGAGCATTCCATGTATTACTGCATTCTCCCTTCTGAGTCATTTTTTTCTAGTTTCAGCATCTTAGGTTCAATCATGTGTCTTTCTTTTTTCCTTCTTTTGTCGACATCTCTTTCTTTTATCCGCAACACTTCTTCATGAGGTGCTCTTGTGTCAATTCCTTTTTCTATACCCTTTTGGTAGCAAACAATCTGATCTTTGAATTCCTAAATGCTATATCCACTATAACTTTGAAATGCTCTACCATTAGATTCATGAAAATCCTCTTTAGGTTTTCTATAGAAAAAATTCTCAAACTTTTTCTTGAGTTGTGTCAAGCATTTCTTGGAATCACACTCATGAATTTCTTCTTTGTCAAGTTGTATCTCTAGTTGAGCCATGATGCGAACAAATCCGTCCCTGAAAGAGTTAAACTCTTCTCCAAAGACTGCCTGAAAAGATCTTCTATAAGGTATTGACTCTGGTATTTTTATTTTTTCAACAACCTGCTTAATCCATTGAATATTTTTGTTTCATTCCTCTTTGATTTCTTTTAGTCTTTCTTGGAATTGTTGCAATTCTTTCATCTTTTTTCTCAAAGGTGAAGATATTATATCTTGAAATTCCATTTTTTGATTTATCACAATGATTAGCACAAAGGATATTTCAAAAATGAACACAAAAATTATTATCAACACAATTAAGATCCAACACGAACTCAAAAGTTTAACCCAAATTATCTATCACTTTTGAAAAATCATCCCGTAATTAAAATCGTACAGCAAAATTAAATCTCAAAACAAACCCTTTTTGTTTAGTATCAACAATGTTTTTGAGATCACAATCAAATAAGAAAATGATATTTAGACAAGCCTTAATAAACGATTTTAAAATAAATCAAAAAGGCCTAAATTCAGTTCTAGCATAGCGGGCCTTTTTCATAGTCCAAAGCTAATTTGGTTAATTCGAGAGATCACTATATATCACAAGCTAACAAAAAGTTACAGGCCCAAGTGATACTTGAAATTTTCAGTACTTCAAGCCCAATTAACAACCGTAGATAACACTATAAATGTATCAAACCCTAACCCTATGTTATTTCATAAACGCCTCACTCTTATCATTTGAACAACTTACTCACAATACTCACTTAAAGAAATACGCCGTTACTTTTGATAAAACATAAAGAAAATTACCAAAATGAACTGATACCTCCCTCGCATAACAAGAATGGACTAAATTTTTTGTTTTTACCAAAATGAACCTCTGGCCCCACTCAAATGCATGGCTGCCACGTTCCTTTCACATGGACCACTGAAATGTTTAGAGATATAAAAGAAAATGGAATACCCACCCATTTGAGTTATCTTCTTCGTATCTCTCATTCTCATATGTTTACCAAAAACACACACAATCACATTATTTAAATCGTTATAAGGTAAACATATACTCAGGTCTAGCCACAAAAAATACACCAACATCACCAAAATTATACGGAACCTACTGCTCTATCTTATATACTCATTTTTTTAAAGATGAAGTAAACAAAAGTTGTTGAGATGCATGGTGCTCTACTGCTCTATCATTTTTGAAACGCATCATATACGTATATTTTTAATATTGGGCGCGTTTTAGATCTAGAAACACATCATATACATATAGAAACGCATCATATTTGTTTTTTGCCTTGATTATTAGTTTATGATGCGTGTTAGATTTAGAAACGCATCACATCTTGATTATAGGTGAAGATTTTTTTCGGCGTGTTTTTATGTGTTCGATCACATATTGGGCGCGTTTTAGATCTAGAAACGCATCATATACATATAGAAACGCATCATATTTGTTTTTTTGCCTTGATTATTAGTTTATGATGTGTGTTAGATTTAGAAACGCATCACATCTTGATTATAGGTGAAGATTTTTTTTCGGCGCGTTTTTATGTGAATGCGTTTGGAAAATTAAAACGCGCCATAATTTTATTTTTATGATGAACGACGCGTGTTAAATAAATTACTTTGTTTTTTAGTAGTTGTTGTAATATTTGTTTGGCGCATTTTACATATGAAACGCATTTGTTTAATACGTGGATAAATTACGGTCGTTGATTCCTTTAATCCAATGGACTACATTCTTTAGACCATTTTTGTAAATTAAAAACGCATAGGCTATTTTGGAAAAAAGCATCGTACATATGGTTCATTTTAGTAATTTCCTCTAAAACATACGCCACACACAACACTTTTTTTCTTATCTAAGAATCACAAATCTTGACTACCCAACAACACGAAACAACCTTTTGCGAATTTTTTCTTGCTAAGATTCGTGAATTAACCTTCTGCGGTTTTTTTCTTGCTAAGATTCGTGATTTACTAACCCATGATCATAAACGATTATTTCTTTCTAGTAAAACTCGACCACAACTCAGGTGGGTTTATTTTCTTGTTCTTGTTATTTTCTTTTGTAAATCGAACACAAAGAGTTAGAACACTCTTGTTCTTGACTTTTCTTGTATAGTTCAAAAAATAAATGAAGCTTTAGTCTTTACTAAGATCTATGATGAAATGTTGTGTGTAAATCTTTAAAAGATTTTCAATTACCACATAAAGACACACACAAAATCTGAGATCACCTTGGTACAATCTTGTAGTTAGTTGTAGTTGAAGCTTTTGAGTACAAGATCTTCGGTGATGGTATGTTTTTTATATGTAAAGATTTGTTAATCTCAAGTTATATTTTAAGATACATTCAAAAGAAATACCAATCTGAGATCTTTTGTTGCCTTTTAGATTTGTTCTTTTTCTCCTTTTCTGATTTAAGTTTCGAAAAGCTCACTTTTGATTTCGTAAGATTACTTTCATAAATCTAAGTTTTAGTTTCTTAAGAGTGATCTGTGAAGAGCAATTGTTTTGTGTAAATGGATCTATTAAAGGTCTTTGATTTTGATGAACACACAAGAATAATATCTGAGATCTATTCTAACTCTTGTTGATTCTTTCTTTTTTTCTTTTCTGGTTTAGTAATAGATCTACGTTTGGATCAGTTGGTTTCTTGACAACTTTAGTCTGAGTTAGCTTTCGGTTTTGTAAAAGACTTAAGGTTTTGTAACAGATCTGGTTTCGGTTTCGTATCCAAGCTTTCGTAGATAATCTTTCGTATCCAAGCTTTCGTACCAGGTAAGCTTTCGTAAATTTCAACTTTTATACGAAACTAACTTTTGTAGATCTGAACTTTCATAAAATCACTTTTGGAAAATTTTAGAAGCAAATAAGATCTGCAAGAGTTTTAGAAATGACGTGTTTTTCAGAAACCGTGCAAGTACGAAACGCGTTTTTCAAAAACATGTTGACTGAGCTTCCGTTTGAAGTGTGTGATGTTTCATAAACGTGGGAACGAATATTCAAACTCGGGATGCTTTCACCTAAAAATAATCATGAGTTTTGACCAATAAGTCAGGACGAAAAATAATGAAGTGCAAAAACACCATTTCCCATCCTATCCGGCTAGAAAATGAGCCACCCGGCTAGATTTTGATATAAAACCCAAAAATTTAAAATTTTCAAAAACACACACAACACACACACTACTCTCTTAGGATCATCAAACTAGTGTAGTTTGAACTAATTGCAAGTAAGGATCGAGTTTGAGGATCATCAATGGCTCCTAAAAGGGTAAGTAATTACATTAATTCGAATCAATCAAGTGTTTAATTCATGTTCATCATTCTAGGTCGAAAATTAGGGGTTTTGATTCATTTTGAATTAAACCAATTAGCTTTAGGATTAAGTGGGTATATGATACGAGATGAGATTGAAAAAGGAATTAGATTGATTGGTTAAGTGTGGATTGAATGGTAGTGATTTTAAAATCTAAAATTTTCAGGATGAATTTCGATTCGATTGGATTAAAAGATAAAGAATATACAATGATGTATGATTAATTTTAAGTGTCTAGGAGATGCTAGATTGATTGTATGGATCACCCATTTTGATTTTGGTTAGTTTGAAAGTTTGGCGAAACTTGGTGAATTCAGCGAAATGAACTCTAGAGGTTAGTTGCATTTGTGAATAGTTTTAGGACAACTGGTAGTGCCCATAGAGCATTGAGGATGAGTTAGAAGCGATTAGGAAGTGAGATAAGCACCCAGAAACAACCTACAAAATCAACCGGTGTAGAAGGCATGGCCAGCCGGCCGGCTGGGTTGCTCGGCCGCACGGCTGAGGGGTCGACGAAGCACCAGCCGCACGGCTAGAGGGTTGTGCCAGGTGGCTGGCTGGGTCTGGTCTGGTTCCCTTTTTCCAAAGTTGTACCAACATGTTAGGGGCGTCCGAGTTAGGTCTTGTTTGTTCATTTATGCTTGTTTATGCTTATATTTGTTATTTTTGTAGAAAGCTACGCAAAGTTCACACCCAAACCCGCTTATTGCAAATTTTGAGAAGCAAAATAAACAAGGTACTATTGAATATCATGTGCACAAGTGAAGAATTCTAATCTCAAGTGGCGAGAGTTACCATCGATGGAGAGGCATGCGTATTGTGAGCGATTGTTTAAGTTACAATGTAAGGAAATTAGAATGCCGAGAGTGGTCAATTAGACATTGTTTTATTCTTATAACTTTGATGAAAATTTGAAGAACAAAATGAAGTTTAAATACCTTCATAGTGATGGTGATGTTTTCAACAATTACTCAAGGGAAATAGCTCTTTCTATTAGCAAGGATGTTTATCGGGAATAGTGTTTAGAGTTTTTCTCTACGATATATTTTGACAAAGGGGTCGATAGGACTAAGTTAATGTGGGTGAAAATGTATTTGGTTTAGGCTAGGCGGGCCATGATAAAGTGCTTACTATACCACAGTTTGCGTTTTATTGAGATTGTATAAGAAAGTAAGTTGGGAGCATCATTTGTTTGCTCTAGATACATTTCACTTAAATTAGAAGTGTTATGGACCAATTTGTTCAATCATGATGCGTAATTGGCAGCAAATTGGGACACCGACTTGGATCTAACTCAATGGAAATCACTAATCAAGGATCTACTTATGAGGATTATGCAATTACGGGTAAATTATTGGTTCTTTGGCTCATAAGGCAGGTAGTAGGGAGAGGTGTCAAAAGAGAGACTTGTAGTTGATGAGTGCGTTAGATGAATCTCGTGATATCAATTTGGCTTGGGTTATAGCCGAGCACCTTTGCAAGCATGCTTCGGATCTTAAGGAGAATAGTCTTATTTGTGGAGGCATTACTCGTGACCTATGAGTGCTCAGTCGTTGGGGTGCTTGTGGTTAAGGAAGTAGCAAAGTTCAGAGCCAATAGATTGGTTCTGAGAAGTGTACTACTAGTATGTTGAGATTGGGCTAGATGGGAAGACGTCCACACTTGTTTCAAAACCATACAAAGTAGCACCTACAGCCTCCTTGAGGGGCAGGAGACAAAGACAAGAACCCACTGGATTAAACTCAAGTTGGGGCGATTGGAACGCTAGCTTGAATGAGATTGAGCGTAGGGGTGTTTGGAGAGATTCGATGCTTATGAGAAACAACTATATGCCCATGCCTATTCTTCATCATTTGGCGGATCAATCCAATTTTGCTTATCCCACTTATGAACCACCAAATGTTCCACTATACTTACACCAATATGTTGCCAAATCCACATCCTTACACGCACTTACACATTTCGGGTAATAAATATTATGGCAGATGAAACTACTTTGGAAACTCATGTGATGCTTACTTATGTAGGACCTTTTTATTAGTTAAGCTCAGGTTACAAGATTTGAGGATAATACAGTGGGAGTTACATGGAGATGATGTTTGAAGATGTACATGAGTGAAAAGCACGTGCGTTCAGTAAGAATTGTGTGGTGATGCTGTAGATGATATACAAGTTAGATCGTGCTGATCAAAAGTTTGATTCTAAAACTCTTACCTTGTTGGTGGATAATTTAATTTTATTTTTTATTCGTATGATATTTTAAATTATGTCTTAAGTTACTTTATTTGCATCGTTGATTTGGCCCCCCCCCCCCCCCCCTCCCCCCCCCCCCCCCCCCCCCCCCCCCCCCCCCCCCGATATTTAGGATGGTTTATTCACTTTTATTCGTGAATTGGTAGTCTTTTTGTATTTACAATATTTGCAAGGGATCGATGTGCGAGGATAGTGATCGGTCGGTTATCAAAACAGATAGATTCGAAGAAACTCAATTCGCTTACCAAAACCACATACGGAAGATGCATATTTAATCCGTGTAGTATCATTCATCCTAATTTTTCCCATTTTCTTTGCTTTGATGTTCGTTTATTTACATTGAGGACAATGCAAAACTTAAGTGTGGGGAGGAAGTAAATAGGAAAAATGATCTAATTTTTGTGCAATTTTTAGTGTAATTTTTAAAAAATTTAGGGATAAAAGTGTCGCCCTCGAACAACTAAAAACAACTAAATCATTTCAACAACTAAAAAGGCTATTTGAAATTTTGGCATATCCCGATTATTTGAGCAATTTGTTTTTAGGATCGCTAACATTTGCTATCACATTTATAGCCGTTACTTAAATATGTGAGGAATTGAAGCCTATTTCGTATGAAAAGCATTTTTATGCTTTTCCATTCTTGCTATGAGTGTGCCGGTGATTGACTGCGATTCCTAGAAATATGTGCTTGGTATTGCTCGTATACTTCCTCGCAAGTAAAGATAAGAATTGTGTGACTTTCGGTAAAATTTACGATGGATAAAGGCAAATTAGGATTTACACCTCTAAATGGCCTCATTTTATAATCGGTTTTAGCTAGACCACAGCGGTTAGTAACCACTCTTTTTAGGAACCCATTTTGTTTAGCAACTCTCTTTAGTGATAGATACAAATAGTACACATTTGTTACATCTCGTTCGTTTCAAAAATATTATAAAAATATATTACCTCCATTTACAACCTCTTGCCCTAACTATTGGTTTAAGTCATATGTATTGCTAGTTACTGTTTGCTATGGTGTAATTCTTTTATGATTACTTGTTGAGCCGCACTTTGTAATTTGTGTGTGTTTATATTGCACCTCAAGATGAGGTAGCTACTCTTATCTTGTATTTTTGGTGGTGTATGCTCATCCAATGCTGTGGGCGGTGATGAAGGAGTTTGGTTGTGATATGAAAATAATAATAATAATTATTAATAATTAATAATATATAATAATTGATAATAATATTAATAATAATAATTAATAATCAATAATATTATTAATAATAACAAAAATAGCCATGTGCTATTAGTTATGAGATGATAGGATAAATGAAGGTACAATTGGGGTGTCGATTAAGCCCAATGTGCTAAGACGTGGACACCCGTGGTGATTAAGAGGAAAAATTGTGTACGTAATCATTTCATTTAGTATTGTGATGGCTAGCCATTTTAGACTTAAACTTTATTTCTTTTTTTGGATTTGTAAGAATTGAACCAATAAATATCCCTTGTCTAACGCCAGCCCTTATTAACCCGAAAGCTAACCCAATAAAAGGTCATTTTGATAGGATTTTATTGGTCGCACGCCCCCATCGAATTCTAATTTAGATGATACTTGTACCAAGCCTATGGTACGAATACGAAATCATGAATTGAGCTCAATGAGGTGATTACTTTCACACACACCAGCAGAAAAATTCAGTGCTTGGTGATTCATAAACATTTTTATTAGTTAGGTGTTTAGTTATGTAATCTGGGTTCAAAAAAAATCTTACGGGTATCGTCAGAAATTCGTTAGAATTAGGAACTAGGACTGACATTGGTTTAGAATAAAGTTGAATTAACATAGATTAGATAACCAAGATATTAATTAAATTGATAGATTTAACCTCGCTTCAAGTGTTCAAAACCCTACTTACCACGAAACTATCACCGATCGGGTACACTGCCCGTTAAAGTATTGTTTTTGGTTTAGTCGGCAAAATATAAATTTAAAACTTGAATCAATAAAATATACACCACACAATGACACATCAATTATGCAAAGTGAATTTTACATGTTCATAGTTAGCCAAGACGGAAGAAGACGAGAAAATGAGAAGAAAACGTAAAGAAAAACACTTCTGGAGATTTCCCGACAAGTGAAGGTTGGATAAGAGGTTAGGAGGCCCATTATAGCCTAAATACAAGTGTCTAATCCATTTACAAGTTGTATGGGCCAACCAAACCAAAAAGGAAGCAAAAAGGAGAAGAAATTACAAAGAAAACACCACTTTACGTTTTGGAGCAAAGACACAGCCACCTAGGCTACTGAGGAGCGGCCCAGGCTGGCTAAAGCCAACAAGCCACTCGACTAGAGTTCTAGCTACCCGGCTGGCCATATTTTTTTGTTACAAAAGTGTCAATTATGGAAGAATTAATGAACCACTAAGCTCCAAGTCTGATCATTTCCCTCCATTAACACTAGAGCAACATTTTCTTGCTCCCAAAGCATGTACCTAGCCTATATAATCATTCTAGGGCGTCTTAGCTTAATATACACTTCTTTAACCTTGACAAAGGTTAAGAAAACCTAATTACTCAATCAAAAGGCTAGAATAACTCTGATAATTCCAGGAGTGAAGCAAGAACGTAGGTATAAGTCTTGATCACTAGTTGGTGATTTAAAATTGGTATTCTTGGTTGATTAATGGCCTTTGGATTGCTATAAATCCAAGTCTAAGTTCTCTTATGTAATAGTTGTTCTAGGTATAATCTTTGATCTTAATTGCAGAAGTTTACTTACATTACATTATGAACAATATGTTTGAATTGATTTTTGATGTTATTTAAATGAATGATGAGTAGTTTTGTTATACTTGTGCAAAAATGATATTGAATTGATTGTAAATGTTGATTAAGATTGCATGCATGAATCTATGATTTGTCTTGTGGTTTGTTTGAAGAATTAACTTGTTGATTAATATGTTGATGGAACCCAAAACGGATTTATAGGCCGAAAGGATTTCCGTTTATGTTCCATTCTCTCAAAATTAGTGCACGAATGAGTAAGAGATTTTGATGCTTGACATCGTCAAATTAACATATTAAAAAGGCTTGTTTTGATCTTAAACTCGAGTATAGGCCGAAAGGGCTCGTTGGAATTACTTGATGTAATCATGTTTTTCATAGCAATTGGACTTAAATTGGTTTAGAAAGTATGGTGTTCATAGGCCGAAAGGGATCACCATTAATCTAAATATATGTGGATTTGTGAAATACACCATGGATCGAATCTATATAAACAATGTTTTTGTGAGTCATACAATCATGTTTAACCAACAAATCAACTCTCATATCAATGAAATATACTTTTAGCAAAAGTATTGATTTTGCCATGAATGAATTAAAAATGAAATGTTCTTTGTGTTTTGAAGTGATATGGATCGTGACAACCTATTTGCTTATCCCGTTATTATGTAATGATTATTACCAAGTCCCGTGGAACGAACTCGACTTACCCAACTTTACTATGAATGAACGAGTATACTTGCTCGTATGCATTTTTGGTAGTTTAATTAGTCGTGATTATAAATGTAAAACTTGCACCCGCTACCAAGCATCAAGAAGCTAGTTTTCTAGAGCCTAACGCACACACCCACCAATAAGAAGCAATATCTAAAGGATCTACAAACTAATTCACATGCAATCATAAGCAAACACTATAAAATCTAGCCTAGCATGTTAAAGAGAAGCGAAGAACAATAATTAATTAGACAATACATAGACATATTGAAAGATTAAAAGATAAAGAACTTCACTGATCAAAACATGGAGTTTAGGTGGTTAAAAAGGGGTTTGAGAACCCTAAAAATGACCTAACTATTGCTGATAATCGTACTCTAATAATGACTAACGAATCCCACAAGTTCCACACTTTTTAAAACCCTAAAAACGAGTTTGTATATATAGAAAAGTGGCCGCGACGGCTTCTCTTTGTAATCTTAACGCCGTCACTTCCCCAAATCTTCTAGGGCTTCACTATGTCGGTTAAGTCCTGACGTCATCCAGAGGTCATCACTTTGAAGAATTGACGTCGTCATAAGAGATTGTGATGCCGTCTCTAAGGTCTGTGTGACCTTTTCTTCTTCGACTTTGGTGTAGAGTTTTAATCTTGTCCGTTTCTTCCCTAAACGAGCCCAAGTTATTTTTATTTCCTCTAAATGTCATCCAAGTGCTAAAAACACAAAAAGAAACGATTAAGCATGTATTTTAGTGATATTTGCATGATTTATGAGGTTAAATGACCTCGAAAAAATGTATAAAATGACACCTCATCACTATGTTGGATGCAACATGGGCAAGAAAAGCACTTCAGGTGCCTGTTAGTTGCTAGAATGCAAACTTGTATGCTAGAGTGCTAAAAAACAGCAATCTATAGCTATTTCTTTAGCTAAAGCTGAATATGTAGTTGTTGCTGGATGTTGTGCCAATACACTTTGGATGAAGAGTCAACTTAGTGACTATGACAATGTATATGATAAGGTTCCCATATTTTGTGATAACACAAGTACTATTGCAATCTCAAACAATCCAGTTCTGCACTCAAGAACAAAGCATATTGATATCAGACATCACTTTATCAGAGATCATCTCATAAAAGGGGACATTTAATTACCTTTCATTCCCACTAAATATCAACTTATTGATATCTTCACTAAGCCTCTAAAGGAACCAAATTTTAAAAGATTGATTGTTGAAGTAGGTATGCTAAACATTGATGGCTCAAAACCTGAACCCTCAAATGATTTATCAAAAGAGAACTGACGGGATTCAACGATGTGTCAAAATTAAACAAAACAATTTCACTCTTTCAGTTTAGTTTTGAGTATTTACAACCAGGTAAGCCAGGGATCTAAGTTACATCTGGTCTTGTACTACGCCAGTGACTTAGTGACCATCCTCCTAAATACTCTTTAGTTAGTATCACATGTTCATAAACTAACAAGTGTGCCAGTGATCTATGGATTTAGTGACCATCCGCTTTAAGCTTATAAATATCTGATACTTGTCCATCAGTTCAGCATAACATAACGCCAAACCTAAACCTAGTTCAACTTTTTCAAAACATCAATTAAAGGGTCAGTTTTTAAAGCAAAAGATATTATCAACATCAATATATTTTTTTAAGTGATTTCTTATAAAAAGAAGTTATTTGTTTTTAATATTAATAAAAAAAGGATATCCAAACGTTCGAATGACCTCACTCTCTTTCTCTTACCTACTTTTGCAATGAACAGACGGTTGTTCACTGTTCTAGGTGTTAGAAAAGAATGTTTGCTAACTTTCATTAAATGAAATGTTTAGCACACATGCCAAACAAACCCTAAAAAACCTTTCACTAACTTTGTAACTTCCAATGGAAGTTATAATTTTTTTAAATTTCAAAACATCACCCAATCAAACATCATATATAACATAACATCACAATAAAACAAATCACTTTAACCATCACAACTCTCTCATTAAGACGCACTAAAACACATATAAAGAAATCAAAATACATCAAACTCTAACAAAAACAACAATGGCATATCAATCCAACCTGCAACAAACACCACCAACTCATCAGGATCAACTAAAAGAACCAAGCACTCCAATTCCATATGATCCTGCACCACAAGTTGATTATAGCCCAGACCTAATCGACTTCAAACCCAATAATTAAGTTGCACTTCTTTACCCTAACCATAGCAATAAAGACTACTTTAAAATAGTTTTTGACTTCATATCAAAGTGTTGTCTTTGAGAGGCATTCACCATAACACCCACCCAATATAAGGAATGCCTTGTTGAATTCTGATACACTACTAGGGTTCTTCAAAAAACCAACAAGGTTTGGTTCCCCATGACCACTAGGGGTATAAAAGGAGAAGTTGGTGTTAATTTATTCAGAAATGCCATTGGGGAAAACTAATTGGTCTATTCAAGTGAATATGATGAACCACCTACCCAAGAAGTTGTCAAGAAATGGTTTTCAACAATTGGATACAATAGGCCAATTGAATCCACATGCACTCTCAAGAAGAGTTTTCTTCCTCCTAGGTGGAGGTTGTTGATGGCTCAACTAATTTAGTGTTTAGGGGGAAAACTAGTGGGTATGACCAAATTTCAAACAAGGATGCTATAATACTTTATTGTCTAGAAAATGGGGTAAACATTGATTTTGCTAAGTTAATTTGGGATGACATTCTTTCAAAATAGAAGAAAAAAAATAGGGAAAAAGTCATCCGATACACAAGGTTTTTGTCATTATTATTAGAGCATAAATGGAAGGTTATGGAATTGATGAAGTCAACTTTAACCCACTCAAATCCTCAGTATCTACAACTGAGCACTTAAAAAAAACCAACCTGAAGGACCTTCCTTCATTGATCACATGTTGGCTATTTGCAATGCAAATGAGCCAGTGGCATTTAAAACTCCTAAAACATCTTCTAAAATTGAGAAGAAGGGTCCCAAAGGCAAAAGCCTAGAGCTACATTTGGACATAGGAAACAACTTCCAGTTTCTAAAAACCATCCTCAGTCCATGATAGAGGCAACCAAAAGTATCTTCAAACTTTCTCAAAAGAGGCCACTGAATCCCAAGTTGGCCATTCTAAATAAGAAAGAAGTCTGGTACGGCCAAGGATACAAACCCAAGCCAACCTCCAGCTTCCACCCTTGTGGTCGCTAGAATGCATAAAGAGGTCCATCAAGCAACTAGTGGCATAGCTTCTTTAGGGGTCACTGGTAAAGAAGGAACCGACCCTCAGCTTAGTAGTGTGAAGTCAGCATCTTATTTAGAACTTGTTTTTTAGCTTCTATAATTGTTCACTCTGAGTCTGTATCAAGATATGATGCTTCAGCATATTCCACAATTGAAGCTGATCTTGGCAAATCTGCTCCTAAGGATTTATTATCTCAACAACAAGGTAATGATGAAGGAACCTAAAACTATTCATTTGATCATATTTTTGTAGGTACTAACCCAAATGTTCTTGTAGATAAAACCCAATCTGCTGGAGATGGGTTAGGCATTGTCCACACTAAAACATGAACTGAAAAGGAGGCCAACAATGACCAAGAGTTCAACACTTCTCCTGAGCTCACAAGCTTTGATGATGTCACTAGAGTAATCAAGCTGGAGGGTTTGTCAAATATAGGAGAGGATGTAAACAATGATATTACGGAGTTGGATTCCCTAAAGGATGATCAACCCTTTATGGTTAAAAATGATAAGGATGAAGAAGTTCATGCTAAACCTAATGCAGAAACTGAAGACACTTTAGTTCCCTAATCTCCATCTCCAAGTCCACCAAGATTCAAGAACTAACCGGTCAAGTTATTATTCTCCAGTCTCATAACATAAAGCTGGAGAAAGCACAAGCTGAAGCTGCTTTGTACAAGGCTCAACCTTCATTTCCAAATGTTGAACAACTCATTGAGCTATGGGTAAAGTCTCTGAAACCTAAACTTTCAAGCTTCTAGCAGCTTATGATTTTAGTTCCTTAATACCAACTGAGCTGAAAGAGCTTCCATCCAAGATGAGTGACTTAAATGAGGTAGTGAGGGCATCAAACATTAGGTGGAAGAACTGGAAATTGAAATTCTAGGTGATTTAAAAGAGATTCCTAAGAAACTAGAGGAGTTCCAGTATTCTATCGCAGGTCTTACAAAACCGGTTGCAGAGCTGAAGAACCTCAAGCTGGAAGTTAAAGTTAGATTACTTGCTTTGCCAGGGCAAGTTTCTTCTATTAACATTCCGTTGTTGAACAAAGAAATAATCATACCAACAAAAGCACCTAAAACAACTGTCATTCTACCAACAATCACCACAACAACAACACTTATCATTCCTATAATATTATCACTTTAATCTCCCTTTTTCTCCAGTCCTCTAAAAACCAACCCTTAAACTAAGAGGGAGAAAGTCAAAAAGACAAGCGCAAGAAAGCTTTGTCTTATGAGGAGGCTAATGAAAAAGAGTCTGAAAGTGAGTCTGAAACTAAAATCAGACTAACCGGCTCCTTAGTTGAATCCTCTAAGCATAAACATCTTAAGAAATTTTCCTATGTCAATGAACAGGGTGAAAGTTTCCTTATGACTGAAGAGGATATTAGGAAATACAAGGAGATTGAACAAACAGTCAAAGCTGATATGGCCAAGGCTGAAATAAAAAAAGCTAAAGAGGAGCTGATTGATTTACTGGGGTTGAAAGTGGTAGAAAGAATGTACAAAGATAAGATGAAATGTGAAAGATACTACAATAAGATGCTGAATAGAAGGGCATAAGAAAGATTAAAAACTGTGATGTGCTCTCAAGAGGAAAGGGTCCCATTACACTAAAGGTTTACAAGAATGATGGTTCTGATGAAATCATTCAGAACTTTAAGGCCAGTGATTTGCACCTGGGGGAATGGAGGGAAGTAATAAAGGTTTGTTCCAACAAAACTAGAGTTGGATGGACCACCATCTACTCTCAAATATAGACTAAAATGAAAACCTTCACAAAACTAAATTGTAACTTGACTTCAGCAAACCCCTAGGTAATCATGATCCAATCATCAAGCTGAACACCCTTGCCAAGATGAAGAGGAAACATGTTGATGACTTTCATGACTACTTTAGGTCTACTAAAAGGTACAAGACATCAGCTCAGCTAGTAGATCATCAGGTTGGGACTGTTCTAAATGAACCTTCTCTGGGTATGATCCTTTTCAACTCTCACCAAAAGCAAGATTTTGTAGGTATTAAAGATTTTGATGACCTGAACAATGAAATGTTGTACAATGTACAAGAAATCTTCTTTAGACTTCATAAAGGGTATGGAACCAATGATCCTACTAGGACTTTCAGTACCTTCCTAGTTGCTAAAGTTGAAAAGAGAAATTTAAATCCTAGCAAGCAAATGAGGCTCATAGAACAACTGAACCAGTAGTAAATATAAACTTTTGTAGTAACTTATCTTTTGTAATGTATTGTAATGAAAGTTGTTATGAATGTTTATCAGTTTATGTTATTCTTTAATTCATTAGTTTTTGAGAAGAAGTTTGTTGCTCACTCACAACTGATTTTAACTTAGGCTGTTTGTATATTCAAATAGGGGGAGATTGTCAGTTTTGAGCCCTTCAGTCTCTCAGTAGATTTAAACATAAAATACCTTAAGTATAGTCTAGCTGAAGACATTTTAGCTTCAGTTCTTCAAGTACTTAAAAGATCAAGCAGTATCTTCACTTTAGTTTATTTGGGGGTCCAAAAACTAAAGAATACCTTAGCAAGAGCTTCAGTTCAGCTTGGTTGGCAATGCCAAGCTGAACGATGTCGATTTCCTCTTAGAAGCTGAAATAAAATGTTTCACTTCTAGAAGGTTTACAAGGAAGGAAAAAAGATTGCTTTATGTTAAAAAGAATAAATCATATCTCATTGGGAATGAATACTTCTAAAGTTGCTATTGAAGTACTACAACTTTCCCTAAAGAACTATATCTAGTACCTTAAAGCATATGTGCATTAAATGGGATCTCAACCAACCATCTAATGCATGACATGTGTCATAGGTAATACTTTGTAACCCCTAATTCCTTTGCTATAAAAGGAATAAGATGTGGGAGTAAAATGAATCTTTTGCAATTAATGTGAAACACATTGAAGAGCAATTTACTCCTAAAATCCAACTAAAGAACCACTAGAGCTGAAGCTCAAGTGTTGGTTATACAGTTTGTACTTAAACTTGTAACTTAGGCGTGAGTTTAAGTTGTAGATGAGATTACTCATATTGTCATTCAACCACTTTGCTATTCCACAAGCAAAGTGTGTCATAGATTCTTTATTTCATTCTAATAAGAAATTATACGTTCAAAAGTTACTTCTATGTGTTTTGAACTTTGTTAGGTTCACAAAAAGTGTCGATTATATGGTTTAGTTATATTTAGTTAATAGTCTTTATTTTGTTTAGTTTAAAGTGGCTTGTAATAAGGTATATTATGCTAAAAGAAAGAAATAATATAATTACCAAAGATTAGGGACTAGAAGTGAAAAATAAAGGAAGGGAAGGCTCCTTCCTTCTCCTATAAATACCCCTCTAATCATCATTAGAGGGTAATGTCTTGTAATAAACATTTCCCCTTTTCCCTTCATTTATAACATATGAATTTGAATAATTTCCCTCCTCTACTATTCTCTCTAAGCTTCCATGGTTGATAATGTATGATTCAAGATAAACAAGACCTAACAAGTGGTATCATACGCCATTAGAGAATACGAGTGAGTCAATTTATGAGATTGTTTCACATCCGAGAATGATATGATGAAATTCGATGGATTCGGTTGACGTATTTGAGCTCTCAATTAGCGTTTTGGAAGCGGTTTCGAATAATTAAGTTGTTTCGTTATGGATTTGGTGATGGATTGCCGTGTTTTAGCATTCTCGGATGTGTATTAGTGTTCTTGGATCATTTCTCTACATTCTTGAAAGTGATTTTTATATTTTCGGAACATTTTTTTAATAGTTTTGATCGAAAAAAAATTGTAATAGATATATACTCATTTTCGGTTCTATCAAAAATCGTATATTAGGTGATAATTGATAAACTCGTTTGGAGATCGAGTTTCATAACGTTTCACACATTTTCGGTTTTATCGAAAAGTGTGAATAAGGACTAAGTGAATTTACTTTCAGGAATACACTTACAAAGTATTAAAACACTAAAATTTCATGATTTTATCATAAAT
Organism: Tanacetum coccineum; assembly: GCA_026074375.1. Taxonomy (NCBI): domain Eukaryota; kingdom Viridiplantae; phylum Streptophyta; class Magnoliopsida; order Asterales; family Asteraceae; genus Tanacetum; species Tanacetum coccineum. The sequence goes on along the minus strand of BQNB010004357.1, from coordinate 40,311 downwards.
TAGGATTTTGAAAAACAAATTAGTCAATTTTTTAAAACTCGAAAATCAAATTCGATTTTATCGAATTTGAAGTTAGATGTGTTCTTGGATTATCCAGTCATCATAAATTTTGGTTTTATTGAATTTATGGTAATTGATAATTCATAGTCTTTGAATTTTCCAAAACTCGGATCTATCGAGTTTGATATAATTGATTTTTGGATTAAGAGTATTTCCGAGTTCAAAACATTTTTAGTGTACCGTGTTTGTTAGTAATTTTTCCGAGTTTAGTTCTGTTCGAGAAGTATACCGAGTTTCATACTACGTGATATTCGAGAACAATGTTGTTCAAGTTTTACAAGTGTTCGAGAAGTGTATCGAGTTTGGAAATCTTTTCACAAATATCACTCATTTTCATCTACAAAGATCCAATCTTTAAATCATACGAAATGTCAACATCCAAAACATATCAACAAACCCTTGCTGATGCCGGTTCTGAGACTAGGCCTCCCATGCTTAAAAGGGGTAGTTATATACCGGGGGCAAGTAGATTTAGATGAAACATAAATCGAAAGAGGGAAAGCCAAAAGTGGCTTAACAAAGCACTTGATGAAGGTCCTTATTAGTTTGAAATGTTCATTCCAAACAACTCTACTATTCTGAAATTGCAAACTGCTGAGGATTTACAAGGAGATGTGTTATTGCATTATGATGCTGAGATGAAGCTCATGAATCTGATTCTTCTTTCTATTCCAAATGACAATTATAATTTTATAGATGCTTGCACTTCAGCTAAAGACATGTGAAAAATAGTTGAACGTCTTATGAGGGGACTATACAAAACAAAGTTGATAGAGAAACTTGTTTTATAAACGAATTTGATCAGTTTGTTGCTAAACCAGGGGAAGCACTTATTTCAGTTTACAATTGTTTTGCTTAGTTAATGAACGATTTGGAAAGAAATGACATGCATTTTCCAATTGTTACAATTAACACAAAGTTTCTGAATAGCTTGCAACCGGAATGGTTGAAATATGTTACCCAAGTTCGTCTTGTTAAACGATTAACAGTGGATATGTTTGATGATCTTTTTGTATTACCTTCATCAATTCAAGAAACTGGTTAATGTCTTAAGAGCAAAGAAGTTAGAAAAATCTCATGATCCTTTGGCCCACGTAGCACACACGGGTTCATCTTCCAGAAACACATTGTCTTATTATGTGACACATCCCACGTCTATGGTTGATTATGAAAATGAATACCAGCAGGATGATGTTCACAATAATTCTGAAGATCCTCTAACATCTGCAATGTTGTTACTTGCTCGAGCCATTACTTAAAAATTTTCTACTCTAACAAATAATCGTCTTCGCACTTCATCCAATACCAGAAACCAAGCAATAATTCAAGGAGACAGGGTGAATATTCAAAGCAGGAATTCTGGTAATGTTGGAAGAAATAATAGACGAGCTTATGTTCAGGAGGAAATCATAAAGGGATCGAATGCTCCAAATGAGACCGGAAATGTTCAAAGGACTCTTTGAACCTCGTCTTCAGGAAACACTACAACTGTTCAATGCTACAACTGCAGTGGAAAAGGACATTATGCTAGGAATTGTCCAAAGCCAAGAGTTCAGGATTCAAAATACTTCATGGAATAAATGTTGCTGGCAAAACAGGACTAAGCTGGAGTAATTCTTACCTATGAGCATAATGATTTTCTCTTTGCTGATGCTTCAAGGATGGAAGAAATTGAAGAACTCAGTGCAAACATATGCTTAATGGTCAGAATTCAACCAGCTGATAATACTTCTGATGCTGGGCCAAGCTATGATTCTGCATTTATAAGTGAGGTACAATCTTCATCTAATACTGAAAATGAAGAACAAATTTATCCAACTCATACTAAAATTATTAGCAGTACTATTGGTAATGATCAAATTGATAGCGATATTATAGTTGATTCACCTAATAGGAATGTTAATAGTGGCAGTATTAAAAAAGATACACATGTTCCTGATCTATGTGCATTAGAGCAATTAGCTAGAAATGCATATCAGGAAGCTAAAAAACAACAAATATTTACTCAAAAAGTTCAAAAACAAAACATGACTTTGACTAGTCAGCTTGAGTTATAAAAGGAAAGGGTTCAGGTTTTGGAAAACATAAACGGGTATAATAATTATCTCAACGAATTTCTTAAGGACGATAAACGAGCAGAACATTTTAGTCAACAAGCCCAGTCTTAATTTGTTTGTGATCGAGATATTATTCGAGATCTAGAAAAACAACGAGATAAATTAGATTTAGATGTCAAAGATTACAAATGACAAAATGAGGAACTTCAAATGACTCATTCAATTTTAAAAAGACAAATGAGTGAAAATGAGGATAAATATCATGACATTGTTCTAGATCTTGAGGCTAAACTGAAAAAGAATGTTGATCTAATTTTGAAACTTGGCAATTCCTTACAAGGGATGTTTATGCTTGGACCAAAGCCATTGTCTGTGTATGATCAGCAATTAAAACATGGTTTGGGGTACCTGAATCCTTATACACTCAAGCAAGCAATTTCATAATGTCTAAAGTTATATCTTGCCTCTAGTTTAGGTAATTCAGATATTTCTTTGAATGTTAGAGATGCCGAGGATACTCTTGATGATGCATCCAAAAGTTAACAAAAATTATACGAAAAAATAAATGATCCAATTGTTGTTGCAAATAAATAGAATAATTGGACAATTGATTATACACAAATAAATGCTCTCTATAAAGAATTTGTTCCTCAAAAAGAACTTTCTGTTAAGCAAAAATATTTTCCATCTTCTTTTTTTCCTTCTGACAAGAATTCAAATGCAACTCCTGCTATCCCAGTATCAATGCCAAGTGACTCACCTTTGATCATTGAGTTAGATAAGATAAAAAAATTGTTTTCAAATGCTGTCTGAATTAATTTAAAAGAACTGTAAACGAGCAAGCATTTTTTATACATCACTTGAAGAAATACAACTCAATGATTTTTGTCAAGATCAACTCAAACCAATTGTCAACGAGTTGCAGTTCTATTTTGAATTCTCTAAGACACTATTTCAGAGGGATATAAAAGAGATGAAAGATGTTTTTGAGTCTATAGAAAGTGAACTTTGTGAACTAGAGAAGCAAAATGATTTTTTGAAAGATCAACTTTTGGAAGTATCTCTCAAGCATGAAGTTGAATTAAGTGTGTTGATAAATCATGAATGTGTAGACAATTCACTCCATGCTGAAAATGAACTACTTAAAAAGAAATCCAACAAGATTCAAGAGGGTTTGCAAGCAAGAATAAAAATTCTTGAAAAGGATGTTCAAAGATGTGAAAAGCAAAGTGTTGATTTTGAATTAAAGTTACAACATCAAAAAGAAAAACAGAAATGGGATTCAAGTTTTAAGAATAAAAACACAAATCCTCTTGATTATTCTAGGATTTCAAAAATGGAAAAACTTGAAGATGAGAACGTGACTTTGGATTTTACGATGCAATCTTTGATAAAAGAACGTGACAATGTCAAATTATAATATCAAAAGCTTTTTAATTCAATCAAAAAGACACGGTCTCAAACTCAAACGGAAATGGACAAATTAATTGCTCATGTCTATGAGAAAAAATATGCATATGGTGAAATTCATGCTGAGAATCAGAATCTTTTGTTTATCATATCTGAGTTAAAAACTAGACTGGCAAATGTTGAAAAAGGTAAGTCTATAAATACTAAGTTTGACAAGGCAAATGGTTCTCACCCTCTTCTTTATGTCACACCATTATACAAACATGTTATTCAAAAGAAAATGGATGTTCAAAAATCAAAAGAAAACCATGTCATGTCAAAACCAGTCACTTTACAGACTTCACCTACCAAACAAAGAGGGGTAAATTCAAACAAAAATGTCATAGCACCAGGAATGTATTGTAACACCCCCATTTTGATAATATAGCAGCGGAAGCTAATCTGGGGTATTACTTCATGAATCACAGGCACAATCATAGAAAACGACTCAAAAGAGACGTTTTTAAAAGATACGTTATCATTTATTTAAAATCAGAGTTTTACAAAGGCAGGTCCCAAAATCTAGAAACATAAAGTGAATGATAACATATTTTAGCCATCTTCAAGTCCATGCCACTCCATGCCATAAGTTGCTTAATTACATGGGATAAACATGCATAAAAAGGGTCAACACAAAGGTTGAGTGAAATTCATAGGTTTGAAATGTAATAGTTGAATACAAGTTATCATAATGGAAATATTCGCATTGCAGGGATAATTATCATGGAGAACATTATTTATCATGGGGAACATTATTATTGATATGTGAGAAATCACATATTCTTTTTATATCAAAAATGTCCTTTAAATGATCAAAATGTGCAAAAATCGAATACAATTATCATAGAAAAATGGTAACATTATTATTGCACCTAAGCTAATGACACCAATACGTTAACAAGGAAGATCACCGTAGTGATATTGGTTATGGACAGATGTCCCTGTGAAAAAGGTAACTTGCCAAGGTTACCTATTAGGACAAATATAGTGCGTTTGGCTACCCCAAGCATGGGTATACAAACGGGATCCGTCACCCCCAATAGATCTATTCACAATATTCGCGTTCACTCGCAATGCAAGTAATTAATGGTTCATGATATGGAAATAATGGCACTAGAAGCTACTTAGGCAATAATATATCTGATAGCATACATTTAGAAAACACTTGTATTCATGGTTTATAGCAGGTATCACAGGTTTATAAAGTATTCAAAAGATTGAAATATGGGGTTATGAATTCATTAAGTCTTTGAAAAGTAATCACATTTGTTATAAGATAAGCGAGTATGTAAAAGAGTTTGTAATAAGCATGTATCCCGCTCGCGGGTTTATAAAATATGTAAATAAGTAAAGGCGAGGTTATGAACTCACTAAGTCTTTGAAGAGTAATCACATTGTTATAAGATAAACGAGTATGTAAAAGAGTTTGTAAATAAGCATGTATCCCCCTCGCGGGTTTATAAAACATGTAAAGAGATTGAAAAGCGAGGCTATGAAATCTCACTAAGTCTTTGAAAAGTAATCACATTGTTATAAGATAAACGAGTATGTAAAAGAGTTTGTAAACAAGCATGTATCCCCCTCGCGGGTTTATAAAGCATGTAAATAAGTAAAAGCGAGGCTATGAACTTCACCTTAACAGGGAAATCTGATTGATGGCAAAAGCATATCAAAGGAAAGGCGTCTGCATGGTAGTACGGCGTTATCTACTTGGGCGGAAAGTATATCAACTTGAAAGGAAGCAGCTTCGTCATGTAACCTGGGATAATATGTCGAGTCTTAGGAAGATTGTACTCTAGAACTTTGATTCTAAGAGTTTAATATTGTTATAAGTTTGATTGGAGAGTTTGGATTTATTGTATCACTGTTCGGGCCATCATAATTCAGAGGTCATTCAGTAAACGTTTGAGGAGCTAGGGCACTTTAAATCGTAAACCCAACAACTCAGTCAGAACGTAATACCAAGATGAAACCCCTTAATATGAAGCTCCCTAGTATTGTGATATGATATAATCGGTTTTAAGCGTTTTGATCAATATCTGGAAATGATAAGCACGACAAGCGTTAATTAAAGTTATGTCTTATAATGTTTTGAACATGTTTTTATACTTTTTCAAAATGTTACATTTTAGACCCTTAAGAATGTGTTTTTATACTTTTTCAAAATGTTACATTTTAGACCCTTGAGTTTGAAAAGTGGCAGAATATACCCTTGAAGTTTACACTTTTACGAGTTTGGTCCTTCGACATAATAGATCATAATAGATCCCTATAGTTATAACTTTGATAAAATGACATATTCAGCCCTTCTAGTTATTAATTTCAAAAAGTTACAATATATACCCCTCGCATGGAATACTTTTGCAAAACAAGTCTAAATTGTCATGCAAGCTTATTTTAATATTCCAAAAGACATTTGTAGGTAATAGATTATTAATATAAGCTGAAATATGAAGGTTTAACTTAACAAAAGTTCAGATTAACGATTCATTAAGCTAGAAATCAAAACGGGTCGAATTAGGGTTTTATAATGAAAACGCATAGGTTTTTAATTCAAATTCCTTAAAGACTTGATAAAGTGGTTATAATAACATTATTTAAGTATGTTAGGATAGATTATAACAACATTTTATCATATTAGCTTATAGATTCAAGAAAAACATGAAATTAGGGTTTCGGGTGTACGGTTTTGGATCAAAATAGAAAATGAGCATGAATTGAGTTATAAAACTTTAACAAGAGTTTATCCATAATCATATGAACATCATAATGGTATAGGAGCAGAAGTGGAACCTTTATAACTTGGGTTTGAGCTTATAGCTTGAAAACGGGTCAAAATCGGGACTTTTAGCTTCGTACACCTAGAATAACGACTCTGGGGCTTCTTTTCTTGATTTTTTTTGGTTCACTTCTATTCTTGAGACTTCTTAGGACCTATTAGGAACTTCTTTGAGCAAAGGATTGCTGCTATTATGGTTTATAGAGGAGGAAGTATGGGATGAGTTAGAATTAGGGGTTTATGCCCCTATTTATACACGAATGGAGTCTTAGAGGCCAAGGGATGCTTATGCTTGATAATTGGACATATGGAACAGCTAGAGGATGATGAGTAAAGGCTAGAGGACGAGTCATCAAGGCTATAAAGTAGCATGGAGGTGTTGGAAGGCTTATAAGGGATGTTTGTGTGCCACGGCTTAAAAAGAGAAAAAGAGAGGCCATGTGGCCAACTTGGTGGCTAAGATATATACTTTAGATGCTTTTAAGCTGCTTAGGGATGAAAGTGCTTAGTCATTGAGGTGATGTTTGCAATATGGAACTTTAAACGGGTAAAAAGGAGGGAAAATGAGTATAGGGTTCAAACTTGCTCGGGTTAGGGTTTTTGGTTCAAATTTCGTGTATAATGGAGTAATGATGATGGATTATGATATGTAATATTGTAATTAAGTGTTTATAACTTAATTTTATTAGTGGTTTAGGTTAATTATGGGTAAAAACAAAGAAATGGGTCAAAGTTTAGAAACTAGCTCAGTTTTAGGGTTTTGGGTTATGAATTAGGGTTTTGAGTATAAAAATATGTATGAGAGCTTATGAGTAGAATAATTAGGATTTAAACATTGTATATTGAGTGTAGTAGCTTATATGAAAGTGGTGGTGAAGAAACTAGAATAAAAACAGAGATAAAACAACTATTTTGGAGATCATGCTTAGTGACTTGTATATTGTACTTTTAAAGACTTGTACTTTGACTTGGAGGGAGTTTATATTTCCAATGAGATGTTATGTTACTTTTACATATGCTTTAGTAGCTTGTACATTTATTTTAGATGTTAACTCTTCATAGAATTAAGGTTTAGAGGTATACGATAATGGTTTAAAGCTCATTTTGATATAATGTTGCAAATGGTACATTATATGAGTAATGTACTTTGTAAAAATGATATTATGATATTGATTTGACATGTTATGATGTTTTCTTGACATATATGTAGATAGGATTGTCATAGGTAGGTTGTGTGGGCTTCGTTAACTTTAGAAACGTAAACTATGTTACATAATGGAATAGAATGAAACAAAATTTTATTACCATGAAAAAATAGTACTTAACATAGTAAGTAGATATTACATTGATGAAATACTGAAAAATTATGGGTTGTTATATGTACAAAGTTGTCACAACACAAGAATCACAAATAAACGAGGCTAAGCATGATTTATCTTCTACAGGAATGAATGCTACATCTAGTGTTAGAAGACCAATGAATAGAGATTCGCATGTCAAGAATAGTGTCTTAGCTAACTCAAAGAAGCCTGCAAAGAAAGTAGTAGTTTACGTTAGGAAAAATAAACAAACAGATATCATATCTGAAAATGTTATCTCAAACAAATAGAATGTAATTAATGTTGATGCTGCAAACGCTCCTAAAACGAAAACTTTGTTATGTGTTTCTTGTATGCAAAATGTGCTTATTCCATGTCATGATAATTATATTACAATTTATAAATTGAATGTGCGTTCAATGTTCATAGACCCTTATCCACTAAATCTAGAACTCCAAAATCTTATGATACTACTTATGTAGTTCGCAAGACTAGGTTTTCTAAGGAGTCGACACTATTTAAGTCTTTAGATACTACTTATGTAGTCTCCAAACTTAAGATTGACGTCAAAAATGTAACATTTTTTGTATTTTCAGGTCATTTACAACGTCATATATTTCACTAATTATTTTTTTTTCTCGTACGTATTTACTTTTAATTTTATTAGTTAAGTTAAATCGCGTAAGCTATAAATTATCAATTAGCGTAAACAGACACCAAACGAATTAAGGTTTTCGTCAAGCGAGCAATATATTATTTTTATGAAAGTAATAATCAACTTTTTTATATTTTATTTTTTTATTGGTTACGTAAATTGTTTACGTTTCGCGATAAATTACGTTTAAGCATACCCGGAACCAACAAAATTAATCTACGCTTCAACAAATACTTATGTTTATAACAAATGCTCAAAGTTTTATAAAACTTTACCTACATTCATCACTTGAGCCGAATTTACCATGAAATAAATAAACCAATACATACACTTTACAAAATTATACAATATGTTTAAAGTTACCAACTTATACTAGGCAAGTAATACTTTCATTTTGCAAATAAGATATTAGCTAGTCAATTCATTCCCTAAATTTCATGAGATGATTTCTATTTTAGGGAACCAAGTCATTAAAACCTAAAGACTTTCACAAGTCTTGACCAAAGACTCCTTAATTCTCTCATTGTGTTTCTTTGACTAGTCTTAGGACTATAAAAGGCTTGCACTAGTAAGTAAACTCACACACTTCTCATTTGCAAAGAAAAACTTCACCATATACTCCCTTTGTCTCTCTAAAACCCACGGCCAACATCAAACCACCACCAAATCCATACAAAATTTTATTTACAACACTTACTCATATTCCTACATCATATCTAAGACCTACCAAGAAAGATTTAAGGCTTGGTTAAGCCTTTACAAGAGTTAAGCAAAGAAAAAGGAAAATTAGGGTTTACTTGGAAATTAGGGTTTTCAAGATCTTGCAAGCTTGGGTTTACAATCTAAACAAGGGTTTGGATTGTGTTGGTTATCATATTACATCACCATAAGGTTATCTAAAACCCTTTATGTCTTTACAGTTATCATTTTATGTGTTTATATGTTCTATTTAGCAATATCACCATTTAGGATACTTTTAAACATGTAAAACATATTTCTACTTGTGATCATGGTTTTGAACATTTTTACATATGTTATGAGGTTGATAATATCATGAAATAATGGATATATAAGTATTGTAACATGTTGGTTAAGTGTAAACATGTATATGTATAAACTTGTAATTTAAAGTTACTTAAGAAAGTTTAAGGTTTTTAAGCCTTGTTAAGGACTTGATACTTTGGAACTCATGGACACAATATGGATCTTGGACTCTATTATATGTAAGACAAGTATATAATAAGTCTTGGAAAACTTGTGGTAAATTATTAAGTTAAAAGGTATATAAAACAAGTTATAAAAATGGATATGTATAAGTATTATAAAGGGGCTGTTTTGGTTCGACCTTGGTAACAGCCCTACCATGTTTTAAAAAGATAGTACGCCTCATGACGATTCCAAAATGATAAGAAACTCGAAAAACCGATTTATAACGAAAAAGATACGACGATTTCAAGTTTACGTTAAATATATACTTTTATAAAACTATTTTTATAAAAGTTACTATTCACCACAGAAACTTATACTTTTAAAACATCAATAAATCGATAAAACTTTTAAATACGAAGACGTGCTCGAAAGAATCGCTAAAAACGGAGTTAAAACGAATAAGTTACGACATTTACGAGATTTACGATAACTAAATCTATAAAAATAAATATATAACTGTTATGAACAGTAAAAATCACTATTCATCAGAAAACTCAGATTTTGAAAATGTTATATTTTGATAACTCGTCTTAATACGAAGGCGTGGACGTAAGAAACGAAAGAAACGGACTTAAAACGAGAAAGTTACGCCAGTTTTACTAAAGTATACTTATAAACGTTTTTACTTTATAAATATGATTTCACTAAAACGATTAGATGGTGATGTAGCTATATAGAATTATATGTGGTATTAGTTAATCAAAGTACTATATTACTAGGGAGTTTCATAATGAGGCCTCTTCGGGGTGGCGTATCGACGAGTTGTTGGATTTACGATTTAAAGTGTCCTAGCTCCTCATACGTCACTACATGACCTCTTAATTATGATAGCCCGAACGATAGTATGATGAGCTATACGACCTATAAATAATCAAAGTGTTTAGTACTTATACGACCTATATTGGATTAGGTTGCATTCGATCGTAAGCGTGACGCATTTTCTATTGTGAATACTTGTTGATTACCATTCACTCGAGGTGAGTTCATAGCCCCCTTTTTACTACGTGATTGTTTTACAAAATCTACGGGGTGAATTACATTGCTTGTTTTACTATTGGACACAAGTGTTTTTCTAAGTGTTTTCAAAGTGTTTACAAAGTGTATGCTATCCAGATTACTGCCTGAATATTATTGCTAAGTTACCTTATTGCCGTGAAGTCCCTATTTATCATGAACCGTTAATTGCTATTGTAGTAAGCGCGAGTGTTGTGGATAGATCTATCGGGACTGAAAATCCCCACCTTTCCTTGGGTCACTAGTTTGATCAAGGTGCATTTAACATTGAGAGGTGTTAGGTTGTTGGCAAGCATCCTATATTCTGATTGGGGCACAAATCTAGTTAAGGCTTCGGGGTCATGAGCTTAGTGCAATAATAAACGTTTTGGACTACTGAATGTGTTTCAGAGTCTACTATTACTTCGATCTTGTGGTCCACCCTTTTTACCGATAAACCTATGATTTCACTCAACCTTTGTGTTGACTTTTAGCATGTAATTTCAGGTCCTAGGGTATGAAGATTGGACGGGAGCCGGCTATGAACTCACTAAGTCTATGAAAGTAATCACATCGTTATAAGATAACGAGTATGTAAAGAGTTTGTAGCATGCATGTTTCCTCCTCGCGGGTTTTAAAACATGTAAATAAGTAAAGGCGAGGGTTATGAATCGCACATTGACAGGGAAATTCTGATTAACGGCAAAAGTTATATAAAGGAAAGGCGTCTGTTAGGTAGTACGACGTTATCTTTACACAACTAAGGACGGAAAAGTATATTCAACTGAAGAAATCAGCTTCGTCACGTAACCTGGGATAATATGTCGGTCTTAGGAAGATGTGTACTCTAAAACTATAATTCTAAGAGTTTAATATTTGTTATAAGTTTGATTGGTGAGTTTGAGAATTTATTGTCCACTGTTGAGGCCATATATTTCAGAGGTTCATTCAGTAAACGTCTTGAGGAGCTAGGGCTACACTATAAATCGTTTTTAAACCCAACACTTAACTCCTGTCAGAACGTAATTACCAAGATGAAACCCTTAATATGAAGCTCTCCTAGTATTGGTGATAAGTTATATTCCGGTTTTAAAGCGTTTTGTTTTTCTGATCAATATCTGGAAATGTTAAGACAACGTCAAGGTTAATTTAATGTTATGGTCTTGTAATGTTTTAAACATGAATTTTTATAATTTTACAAAATGTTACATTTTAGACCATTGAAGTTTGAAAAGTGGCAAAATATTACCCGTGAGTTGGCACTTTTACGAGTGTTGGTCTCTTAAGTTTAAAAGATGTATAAAGTAAAACTTGCAACATGGAATAGTGACATAATTAGATACCTATAGTTTAACTTGATAAAATGGACATATGTACTACTCCTTTTAGTTATAAGTTTCAGAAAGTTATGATATATACCCCTTGCATGGAATACTTTTGTAAAACAAGTCCAAAATGCCATGCAAGCTTATTTTAAGTTTCTAAATGATATTTACAGGTTATAACTTATTAATATAAGCTAAAATATGAAGATTTAACGCAACGCAAGTTTAAAATAACGATTCGTTAAGCTAGGAAGCAAAACGGGTCAAATTAGGGTTTCAAAACGTAAACGCGCGGGTTTTAAGTTCAAAATTCTTTTTCAAGGAATGATATAAGTTGTCTATATTACCTTTCTAGTTAGCATGTTTGGATATATTATAAAATTATTTATCATTATAACCATTTAGTTTTAAGAAAACAGAAATTCGGTTTCGGGGTGTACGGTTTTGGATCAAAATGGAAAATGAGCATGAATTGAGTTATGAAACTTTAACAAGAGTATATTTAGGATAATATGAACATTATAAGAGTGTAGGAGCAGAAGTAGAACATTCAGAACCTGGGTTTGAGCTTATAGCTTGAAAACGGGTCGAAATCAAGATTTTTAGCTTTGTACGCCTAGAATAACAACTCCGGGGCTTCGTTTCTTGGTTTCTTTTAATTCCTTTCTGAACTTGAGCCTTCTTAAGACCTATTAGGATCTCTTAGACCAAAGTATTTCTGCTATGTAAGGTTTATAGAGGCAGGAAGGGGGGATGAGTTCTAAGAAAGAGTTTATGGCTCTATTTATACTCGAAATGTGCTTGGAAGCCAAGGGAGGCTTTATGATTAGGTGAGGACATATATGAAGTCTAGAGGGTGATGAGGAGAGGCTATATGATGAGTTTCATAAGCTAGAAACTAGCTTTGGTGTGTTGGTTGCTTTGAGCCCCTTCTAAAAGAGAGACAAGAGGTGATTGTGGTTGCTTTCTTACGTTTAACCTAAGAAGAATGATCTAGATATTTTAAGCTGATGGTGCTTGTAAGCAGCTTGAACTTCAATTAGGTGCATAATCAGGTTTCTTGAATGCATAGAATAAACTTTCAAAATGGGTCAAATTGCAAAGGTTTTGGGTTTCGGGTACTTTAGGGCTCAATTAGGGTTTTCAAGCTTGTAATTCTAGGTGAAAACAAGAAAATAGTTTGCGGGTTCAAATGGTACGGGTGAGATAAGGGTGGATTAAGGATTATAAGGATTGTATTAAGAGTTTGGAACACAATTTGGTTAATGGTTCATGATCAAAATGGGTGAAAATGAGTAAACGGGTCGTGTTTTGCAATTAGGGTTCGTTTAGGGTTTTCACGATCTAATTTTTGTACATTGATGCTATAATGATGAAATGATGATGGAATGTGATTTGTAATGTTGTAAATTATATATTTATAACTTATTTGAGTAATGGTTGAGGTTTAAAACGGATAAGAACCAAGAAACAGGTCACGGTTTACTATTTAGCTCGGGTTAGGGTTTCTAACTTGGATTTCTTGAAATTTCATGAAATGTTAATGAATATGAATTGTAAATGAAGTATATGACTTGCTTGAAACTTGTACTTGATAGATTGTACAAGATTACTTAGGAAAACGGAGGTAAAACGATTATTTTGGATATCGTGCATTAATGACTTGTACATTGTGCTTTAAAGGACTTGTACCTTATTTTGGAGGGAAAGTATATTCAAATGAGATGTTATATTACTTGTACATATGCTTTAGTAGCTTGTGCATTCACTTTAGATATTAACCTTTCATGGAATTAGGGTTTTAGAGGTATACGATAACGGTTTAAAGCCTGTTTTGATATAACGTTGCAAATGGTACATTATATGAGTAATGTACTTTGTAAAAATGATATTAAGATATTGAATTGACATGTTATGATGTTTGCTTGACATATATGTAGATAGGATTGTCATAGGTAGGTTGCGTGAGCTCGTTTACTTTGGAAATGTAAACTATGTTACATAATGGAATGGAATGAAACGAAAATTTATTCCCGTGAAAAGTAGTACTTAATAAAGTAGTAAGTAGATATTACATTGATGAAATACTAGAAAATTACGGGTTGTTATAGTCCCCCAACCTTATAGAAATCTCGTCCTAAGATTTGATTAAGTGATAGAGTGATATTTGGAAACAGATGTTCTTAGCTTCTACAGTTTCTAGTTTGATGGCCTATTTTGTTGCAATTTTGACACCTGACAGTGCATGGTCCTGTGTGATGCAGAGTACACTTCCTGCAAAGGGGATGAGGTTCATTATATCCACAGTTTCCATTAGCCTTGAAGGTTTCCTGCCTTCCATTTTGTTGTTGGTGGTGATCATTGTTGCGGTTGTTATTGTTACGGTTATCAGGGTAGTTGTTGTTGTTGCAATTATTGGAGTGGTTATTGTTGTTGCGATCATTGGGGTAGTGGTTATTGTTGCGATTATTAGGGTAGTTGTTGTTGTCGTTGTTGGTGTTTCTTTTATTCTCAAACTTTCTTTTATGATAATTGGTTTCTTGCACATAATTGCGCTTTAGTATATGATCCATTAGCCTCTGGGCTATGTTGACAGCTTCCTCCAAAGTTTGAGGTTTTGAAGCAGTAACGTTTCCTTTTAAACATTTATTTTTATTAAAAACTTTAAAAAATCATAAAAAATAGAAAAATAATCAAAAAAATATAATTCTTTTTTAAAAAAAATTCTTTATTCATATAGTTCCTAGGAAAAATAGTTTTGTTTCCGTAGGGTTGAAATTGCAAAATTTCAATTTTTAAAGAACGGGATTCGTTTCCGTTTACGTTTTTCGTGTTTTTAAGCTCATTTCAACTCCGTTTTTGTTTTTAGATTTCTTTACATGCTACTTATTAAGTTAAATATAGTCTATTAAAAGTGAAAAACTTTCATTTATGGTTTAATTTTGAAAATTTTAGGGTTTAATCACCGTTTAGGGTTACCCGTTTTGCGTTTTTAGTTTAATAGTTTAATTTCCGTTATTAAAATTAGGTTTAATTGTCTTTAATTTGCTCTCTTTTAGGGATTTTAGAAACAAAATCATCTTCGAACCAATTCAAATCATTTCCAAGGCCATCAACGCTGTTGGCTCTCAGAACAGACACAATAAATCTTCTGAGAATACGACCCGGTAATCACTTACCGATAAATATACGCATTACTATATATAAGAGTGAGAATTTACCTTTCTTCCTTTGTCCTCAAGGGTAGCTTGGTAATTTTCTATTCATATTATATTTTATTATTACGTGTATAGATCACTGCAATCACTAAATAAAAATTAATTTTTTTTTACAAAACATACCCTCTAAATAAGTAAAAAATACTATACTCGCCCCAACGACAAATACTCATTTAAATTCCGTGATTGTTAAAAAAATGCTCAGTTAAATAAAATACACGTGTCGCATACAAGTCAGCCCCGCCACAACGCTCAGACACATTCCTACTGAATATTCATTCGACATCGATTCGCAACAAATTATGCCCCGCCGCAATGCACGGGCTATATTGCTTGTTAAACTACAATCAAGTATAATGTAGTTGGGTTTCTAGGTTGGACTAATTAATCAAAGATACAAATCATTCTTTATAAGGTGCACAATTATAAAGACAATGAGAATCATGTACACTCGAAGTATCACATCGAAGTACCCCATTAAAGGAACTTTAGTTTAAAAAAAAGTATGTTTTTAAATGACATAGTTAACTAATATACGTTAACTAATATACTTTATGTTTCTCAAAGATGAGCATTGGACAAACCGTAAAAGAAAGGTACCTCACTCAGGATCGACATGATGAATGCTGCTTATACAACAAATTTTGCTTTGACGTTGATGACATCAAATAACATCACTTTTATAGCATCATTTATCTCATGTAATTAACATATTTTGTATAATTATTACAAAGAATTGTTACTTAATCGTTTTGTATTTAAGGCTGCATTTATCAGTCACACAAAAAACACATCCTCACCGGACACATCAGCGCCACATCAGCTTTCTCTCTCCTACTTTTTACCCTCACTCACCCTCACACTTTACTATTATCAATCACAATACCCCTCACCATTATACCAATTTTTTTTATTAAAAACCTAAAACATTTATTAATTTTAATAAATTAAAATAATGTAACATAAATAATGTAAAAAATAAACACACGGAGTTAAAGATGTAAACACTAGATAAATTAATAAAAATGTAAACTAAAATGTTAACTAAACGTAAACTAAAATGTATTTTTTTTTACACCATCTTTTGTTAGTAAAAATAGAATAATATGGGAGTAAATAGTATATAATTTGAAGTTATGTTTAAAAATGTTGAAGTTTAAAAGGTATTTATAAAGTATTTATAGGTAAATAAAATGATAGTGGGGGAAAAACTTATTAATACAAATACTATCGGCCCCACCTTCTTCACATGCCCTTAAAAGTAGCTTGGCTCCACATTGCCTCTCATTTTTGATCACCTCACCGTAGGTCTGGAAAGGCTTTTTAATGGTGTCACTCGTGACCAAGAGGCTCACGAAAGCAATTGTGAGGGTCTCACGCATCCAATAAAACCAGACTAAGAATTGCAGTAATTATGGAGTACTTGGTGAAAGTTAACTAAAAGGCACGCATTCTTGAGCTTAAACAAGATATATGAGATTACAGTTTGAAAACCATGACGCCTATCCCATCAAGGAATATACAGCTAAATATGTAGCAAGTACTCACCAAAGACCACGAAGGATACAAGAACCAATACGCCATATCCAGGAAGACCAATACGCCGTATTCAAGCTATATGGAAATAAAATATTCTAGAAGATATCAAACGTGGTCCCTACTCCAAGAAATCCCCAATACGCCGTATCTAAGACTTTGGATACGCCGTATCGACCATATTCCAGACCCTATAAATAGAAAACTCAAAAACGAGTTTTAAGTGTGCTAAATCATATTTTCGATACCTAAACTACAAAAGTCGATTTTCAGAGGAGAATAAGAGCAGAAGAGGTCTTGCAACGTGATTAATTTCATAGGAAACAACTTGTAATCTCATATACTCTTGTAATCGTTCAGTTTTTGGTATTATTCGTTAACTCGGTTAGTTTACCTTAGCTAAATTATTACTCTTGTATTGATTATGACGTTTGAAGGCTAATACCTTCGGGTATTAGCCATTATTATGAAGATCTTAATGTTTAGTTTGTTTATCTCGATTTCTTAATTTATCGTTGATTGCTTGTTTATGTTTATCAATTTATACTTGTTTACGTGCTTTTGTATGCGACCTATCATTCAACTGGATCTAGTGATACGGACTAAGTAATCTAGATGTCATAGTGATTTATACATCTAGACCAATAGGATCACAAATAACGACCTATCTTTACCCTTAGATTGTGAGCTAGTCGAAACCGCAGTGACCAGGATCAATCGAGTACGTTCTCGATCAATTGTAAAGACTTGGTTATTGTACTACTAGTTTATGAATTAGACATTAAGTAGATAAATGGGTAAAGTCACTATAGAGCTAGGTGTTTAACAGGATATAACATGAATTTAATCCCAAGATAGATTATAATCAGCAAATAAGGATGCTTTATGCGGATGTGTTTAATTGTGACAGAATTCTACGTGTCTAGGTCTTAGGAAGAAGTAACGCCTAAGTCTTAAGAATGATATGCCGCCTCGAGATAAGTAATCATTGCACTAATAAACAAACCAACGTTCTGATTGGATTAATAATGGTTAATACAGTTTTCTTATATTTGGCTAGACCGCTCTTTTATCTTCTGTTAATTTGCTTGCGTGTATTTTAGTGTCTTGAATTGGTTTTAGTCACCACAAAACCTGTGCCAGTCTCTCAGACTGAAAACCCCCCTTATCCATTAGATTTAGGATTAACATAGGTTTAGCATAGGTTTAGCATAGATTAGACTAACTTAGATTAGAAAAACCAAAGTATTAATAAATTAAAAGATTTAACTTCGCTCCAAGTGTTCGACACCCTACTTACCACGAAACTCCCACCGACCGGGTACACTGCCCGTTAAAGTGTTGTTTTTGGTTAAGTCGGCAAAATATAAATTTAAAACTTGAATCATAATTTAATAACACCACACAACGACACATTAGCACCAAAAACTTGATGCGTAAAATTGTTTTTAATAATTATTTGTCAAGTTTTAAATTTATAAAACTCATCTATCGATACACACACTAACGGGCAGAGAACCCGGTCGTAGGTAGTGCAGTAGTTGGTAAATATGAAGTCGTCCCAAGAGCTAAGGTTACTAGTTCTAATTTGATTTTGTCACGTTTGGAAAATGGTTTTAAGATTAATTTTGAAAACTTAAGAAAAGTAATTGTAGAAAAGTTAATTGATAGAAGTAATCAGGGAGAAAAGCGCGCTAGCCTAGCCATTTTATTACTACTGTTATGATTACATTTTCCTGTGCAATGTTCAATTACAAGTTTCATTGGTGGATCTAATAACGACAGACCCGGATTGGCATTTGAGGTATGTCATATACTTACTCTGCGATCCCAATTCCCCTAGGATCACACGGGCAGGGCATCTAAGTTTGCAGTGGTTAATCCTCAACTATCCTTAAAACCAATTCTATAATCTATACAGATTATTAACCCTCTCCGAAAAAGTTCCTATGCTTTTTAAGTGTTTAATGTGACCAAGACGGCAATATGATTAATTCCTACACTACTAGGGATAGGTCCTAAACTACCCTAGTACCCCACTAATCCCATGTTTAATCGATAAGTCTAATAACAGGACTAATAAGATCCAAGCCACCATCTACACTACCAAAACCCAGTGATCAATGAAAGGCTATAAGGATATCTAATCAAACCGTAATTAAACAGGGAATGACAATCATAACAACAGTAAATCCATGGCTAGGCCAGCACTAAGAGTGCTTAGCCACTCATAACAACAGTAAGGCAAGAAGTAAATGAAGAAATCTTGGATTGATAATTCATAATTCTTACAAACTGAGTTTTCGAATGATTAATGCTAAAATGAAGTACAATGATCCTCCCTTGGACTTCTGATGGAATGCTTCATCTTCTAGAGGCCTTGTTCGCCTCGTGGTACTGTGGGGTGAAGAGGTGAAGTGAGTGATGCCAAATGAGCCGAGTTAGGGATCTATTTATAAGTATCGAAGATGTTACGGCGTAACAGTTATGAACACATTACGCCGTAACAATGCTGATGTTGTTTTCCATTCTCCAGGCTTAATAGATGTTACGGCGTAACCGTATCACCATGGTTACGCCGTAGTGCTGACTCGGATGCTCAATCTTCCTTTATATTATATGTTACGGCGTAAAGGGGATGGTGAGGTTACGTCGTAACAACTGATGCTGAGTCATTTCTTCGTTAATCTTGATTACAGCGTAACTCCTTCGGGGAGGTTACGCCGTAAAAGCCTTGAATGTTATCACTTCTTGAATTCCACGTCCAAATCCCGCGTCTTTTGCTCAAATGCTTGCTTTGCTCCTAAAAACTAAATATATGCAATTAAGTAGTGTTTTCAGACATTTATAACGTATTTACAAGCATTTTCGTAGGGAATTTGATACTAAAAAGTATTAACTATTTAATGTTATCAGTTTGGCATATTGTTAGTCTTGTTTATAGTGGTTCTTGTATTTTCTTTTTTTAGCTTCTATCATGGAAGCATTTCGTATTCTTTCCTTTCCCTTTATCGGGGGTGGACCTAGGATATGTAGGTGGTGCCTTAGAACCACCTTAAGAAATTGAAATCGTTTAGAAGCAAAGCAAAAAATAAAATAGGAACCACCTTGGCATTTTATAAGGAACCACCTTTGAGATTAAAATGATAAAAGTACCTCAACAACAAGAACTCATAGATCTAAATAAAAATATTAAAGAAAGAATTATAAAAAGTATAGGCCGGAAATGTTGTGGGATAGTTGCACAATAAGTAAACAAGAAGATGAAAAAAGGTTTTGCCCTATGAGGATTGACGTGTATGTCTTTTTAGAGACAAAAGAATAGAAAAAGTATTGGACTATTACGACAACAAACTCGAAGTTCGATCGTGAAACGCTAGATTGCGAGTTGTTTCGAGGACAAGTAGCAAACACGAGAGACTACAAAGAATCGACAAGAATATGCACACGTTATACCCTCGTATCAAACCTTTAATAAAAACCTAATAAAGTTATTACAACGAGGAAGAAGAATGTTAAAAACTAGCATCCCCCTCATCTCTATTTATAGAGATGGGGTAGAAAACCATGTAAGAATCAGTTTAGGAAACTTCTAACCACCTCCTCATGAATCTTAGCTGGCCTTGCGCTCCAATCTAACTAATCCTAATTTATGTCTAATCCTAGGGTGTGTTTGGCGACACGTAGCAGTAGCAGTAAGTAGCAGTAGCAGGCAGTAGATGTTTGCTAATAAAAAGCGTTTGGTAACGTTGCTACTAGTAATTATAAAGTGTAAAATTACGAAAAGAGGCATATACACATTAAAATAAGAAACTAATTAAGGAAATAAGAAACTAATTAAGGGTATATTAGTAATTTTAAAATAAAACGCCAGAGCATTTGCTTGAAACGCTTTCTTAACAAGCATTTCAATTTGAAGCAGTTGCATAAAATACAAACTCTAGTTGCTTTGTTACCAAACAAGCTTGTCAACAAAACCGCTAACTGATTGCCGCTTATTGCTTTAAAACGCCTCCAAATGCTATCTACCAAACATTACCCTAATCTAATTACATTATACACTTGAACCCCTAACCTTTGTTTAAGTTTACTCTTAATATACAACAGAAAGAAAAAATTGCATCATTAGTATGTTAATCTTTCCACTTTTACACTAACATGTACTATTATTTCTAAAAAGTAAAAGTTGTTTTTTTATCTTGAGGCTTTGAAATTTACAGATACACTCATCCGTCTTTCTTGTACTTACGTGTTGCACATGTATTTTCTGTTTTGAATACGAAAAACACATAATTTACATACTAAATCGATTTCCATAATTATCTAGCGTTATACATTTTTATAGTATGATAAATACAAATAGTTTCATACAGGAAGTATGTTTGTTATGAGTCCTTTGAATGAATTGTTCGTTATATAAATCCTGTAAATATACGGGGAAAGATGATAGTATATTCATTGTTTGCTAACCGCAAATTTAATTTTTGGACCTGCACTTTACTGACTCTAGCTACATTAATGAAACTTAAATTCGATCCGTCAACCCGACCCGACATATTGACCGGTCGACACATCAATTTTTTTGTTTTAACTAAATCTAAATCAAGAAACCACCTTGCATTTACGGTTGGGTCCACCACTACCCCTTACAGTTAGGGTGCTTTTTATATAGCCTGACCACGGTAAAAGGTGTAACGGTGAGACCTCTCGACCGTGGTTTAGGTGGCAGCTCAAATGCCGTTCTTCCGGAAGGCCTCGCCGCCACACCCGACCCCCCCTTCCTTGTCTCTTTCCCGTCCACAAAACACCTCAAAATGTAACGGTGAGAAAAAATGGGCCCCCTACCAAAAACTATCTGTTTGGCAACGGATTAGTTTAAAATTTTTTTTTTTATAAAATAATTTTAAAAATCTATAAATATCCAACACTTTATCAATTTTAAACAATTTCTTACACAACAATAACACAAATACATTCACATCTACAATTATTTCTACCTGAATTACGCCAGAAGATCCAAGCAGGTAAATCGGCGTACGAGGCAAAGAAAGTTAAAGAACAGTCGGCAACGGAGCTAAAAGAGTTGCAGTTTCTCACGATTGATGCCGACTCTTTGCCTGAACCAAAGAAGACAATTATCAAAAACAAACAAGCACAAATAATGGCGAAATATCAGTTGTAGTTTATTTTCGTATTTTTATTTTATTTTCGTATTGTATTTTTATTTTCCGTATTTGTAATTTTTATTTTTTGAAATGAATTTTAATTCGTGTGAAAAATGAAAAATAAAATAAAATTGTGAGTGGTGGGGCCCAAATGAAAAGGAAAAAGAAATGTCGTGTTTTTGTGTGTTGTGTTGAAATTAGGTGGCGCTAAAGTGACAGCAATAGGCCCAAATGAAGAGGTATTTTTGTGTCACTGCACGCTTTGCTCTTACGTTATAAAAGCAAACGTGTTAAACAAAAAGTTAAAACTTGATAATAAATTAATACTGTAACCGTGAGTTACACTCTCCGTATCCTCCACTTCACACCGAGCACCCACCATTTCAACCAAACATCTCCTTCACTTAACACTCACCGTCAGCCACCACCACCACCACCAATGAATTCTTCCACATCCAATCTCACCACCACCTCCCATAAATTCCTCCAC
>BQNB010004357.1:0-17997 GCA_026074375.1 Tanacetum coccineum | reverse complement strand
TGTTATGTTAGTAAGCTAACCGGGCCAAAGTTACATTGTAAGCCCATAACACAAGCTCATGGCCGGTTAAGCTAGGCATATATAAACCCTCTCCACACATGGAGAGGGTGTTGGTTGTTCATTTTCTCACATTACACTATGCTAATATTATCCTTTTTCTTTCTCTCTCTAAGTGTTCATCCAACCACCTATTTCTCTATCTAAAACTCTAAGGGCATGTTTGGTTGGGAGAAATAATCCTAAAGAAATGGAAATGAAAACATTTCTCTTGTTTGGTATGTCGAGAAAAAAAAAAGCGGAGAATTGATTCTCCCTCCCAATTCTCCCTAGTGCAAATTTGGGTGATGTTATTTCCATCTTATTTTGGATGGAATTGGTTTTCTCCATGTTGTGTTTAGAAAAACACAAATATTATCAATTGTAAAAATGGATCTAGGCCTATAATTAATGAAGTAGCACCACTTTTATTTTATTAAAAAAAATATTTAAACGTATACGTATATATATAAATTTTTATTTTGGTCAATCGGGTCGACTCGAACTCGAGTTAGTCAAAAACATTTTTAACCCGTGACCCTATTTAATATTTGGTGACTCAGGTTGACCCAAATAACCCAAATAAAATTCTGAACCCGAGTAACGCGATTCGAAATAGTTAAAAAAATCAAAACAAATACAAAATTGTGCATTTCTCAGGTTTAAGTCTCTGATGTTACCAAACAGTAGAATCAAATAAAATTCTTCACTGATTTCTATTCTCTGAATTCTATTCTCTACTTCATTTCTAATCTCTGAAATTCTCTCTACCAAACGTGCCCTAAGTGAATTAATCCATACTTGTGTTAAGATATTCTACAATAACATACATGTTTACTGAAAATCTTAAAAAAATTAGTGGAACTGTATTGGGTTGGTCAAGGTGGGAAATTTGGAAATAAGCGGAAAATATTAAATCTGTGAAAAAAACTCCTACCCTTCACTCTCATTCCTTCATTTCCTTTCCGATAAATAACTGACAACAGTTGTAGAAATGCACCAAACTACCTATACGATTTTTACTGTTGCTTGCTTTGTTCCACTTTCATCTTTGTAGCATAAATCTTGGATGAACGTATTATACAGTAGGATCCAAAGTATACATGTTATCATGATGATGAACACTTGCACAAGCTTTAAAAAGAAACCAAAGATATGATGATTCAACTAAGGCAGGACAACCCGACAACCGACCCGATATAACCAAACCCAATTATAAGGTCGCGTTGCGTGTCATATGTTTTAAAACCAAGACCCGATTAAAACTAATAACCAGACTTGATAACACCCCTAGCTATTAGGACAGGTTGTGTAGGCCTTAGTGAGGTTTTTTAAGAGCTTTAACTTATAAAATAAGTTTCGTTTCGTTTGTCACACAAGCTTATGAATTTCATAAGTTATAAGGCTCTATAAGCCATACCAATTGAAATAGGCTTTTATAAATGTGTAGGGTACATAGTCAAAATTACATAAATACCGTTGAAAATACAATAGATTAACATGCAAAAGCTTGAAGTATATGTGAATAATTTGATCTATGTTTTTATGATCGTATAATAATAAGTTTCAGTTCCAACAAATTATCATACAACTTTATAAAAATATAAACTTTAGCTTTAAAGTTATAATCTCACCCTATACTGCTACTCCTCATTTCACCAAACATGCTCATAGCCACCACATACAACCCTACACATCATTGACTAAAAGGACCATACATATTTGCGTATTACACATCATTTGACTCTAGATAAGATTCGTTTGATAAGGACATTGACCCCTGAAGTAAATTACACTTCATATTAGTCTATCACTTTCTTTATACGTTCAATCATCTAGTCTTTGCATAACAACGGTGGATGTTATTTATTGTGTACTCGGACTTTTCATAACAAATAAACTAGAGGCTATTTTCCTATAGATATTGACAAAGCATAAAATGTTATTCTCCTTGTATCTTGTTATGCGTAAATCTAGAGTTAATATGATAAAACTCGTAGGTGTAACTTTATTATTAACAATTATTTATAATGGTAAAAGTCTAAATACTCTAAACTCATAAACCGGGCTTGGGCCTATTTATTCACTAATACTCTTTCGCAGTCCGAGCGGCGAAATCGCGAAAGCTCGAACTGGAGTAGTAAACTAGAAAAGAAAAAAAACAACAAAAACATTAACATAATAAAAACATAACTTTAGTCGACTCGTAACAAAACCGTACCAACGGTCGACTTTAAGCGACTGGTACCAACGGTCGGCTAAGTCGACTAGTAACAAAACCGTACCAACGGTCGACTTTAGAGACAACAGTCAACTTTAGTCGACTGATAACAAAGCTGTACGAACAATCGACTAACAAACAAACAAACAAACAATAAAACTAACTTTTTTTAACAAAAAACTAAAAATAGATTTATGATACGCTCAAATCAAATTTGGCAACTTCTTCCTAATATAACTTGAGGTCAGCCTTGGAACACTTTGCATCTCACCAGCAAACATATTAGAAGTATGTGTCTTCTCCAAAGCTACCAAATCCACCAACACGAGACCGACCGACCTGAACTTGAACGGCCGCCAAATCCACCACTTGAACGGTCTAAACCAAATCCTCCACCTGAACGGCTTCCACCAAAATCGTCAGAACGATCGGAACCAAATCCACCGCCTGAACGACCACCACCAAAACCACTTGAACGATCCGAACACAATCCACCACCTGATCCCTTATAACGAGATCTGCCAAATCCATCGATTGTTTTTGTTTTTGTGTAAGTGACACAGTTACCTTGGAAACAGAGAATCTAGATGGGTTAATATTAGGGTTTGTTTTAAGGATTGGTTGGGTTTGATTGAGAAGAGAGAAGAGGATTAGGTTTGGTCTCTGATACTAGGGGTGGCAATTCAGGTCGGGTTCGGGTTGCGGGTTCGGGTTGGCAGGTTGGCGGGTCAGAAAACCCTAACCCAAACCTGACCCGTTTAAATAATCGGGACAGCTATGTCAACCGTAACCTGTTTACACATAACCCGAACCTGACCCATTTAACATGTATATATACTTGGGTTGGCGGGTTAAATAAGTTACACGGGTTGAATAGGTTAAACGGGTTTCAGGTTGACCCATTTAACCTGTTTTATATACAAAAGTTGGCATATTACATGGATTAAACATGTTAAACGGGTTTGTGGGTCGACGCGTTTAACCAATTTAATACATATAATAAAATATAAATAATTTTTAATTTAAAAAAAAATCTTAAACGGGTTGGCGGGTCGACCCGCTTAATTTATTTTTAATCCAAACCTAACCTGTTTAATAAACGGCTTAGATGGGTTGACCTAAACCCGACCCGAAATCTATTAGACTCAACCCGAACCTGTTAATTTTCGTGTCGGTTTCAGGTCGGGTTTCGTGTCGGGTCAGAAATTGCCACCCCTATTTGATACCATGTTAGTTAGACAATGATAAAACACGTAGGTGTTACTTTATTATTAACAATTATTTATAATGGTAAAACCCTCGATACCCTAAACCTATAAACCGGACATTGGCCTATTTATTCACTAATAACAGTAACCCAAACAAGTTCGATGACTCGAGACCCCCTTAGATAGCGCATGACCGGATACATACAATTATAAAGTTCTTTAATCTCAACTACAAATAAGTTTATTTTGTTATGAATAATTATTGTAATGATTGTACACATTTATTACTTTTCATAACCCTTAACCTCCACATTCATGCTTGGTCTTGTAACTCCTAATTTCTTAGTTACTATCATTGATGTTGAAAAGCCTATAAATAGAGGCACATAATGTATTGTGAGATACACTAATAAGAAGCTCTATCTTCCTCTTCCATACTTTTTTACATTCTTTTATTCTTATTGTGCTAATAGGCTCGTTGTTTTACAACACGTTATCAACACGCTCGATCTTTAGGTTTATATCTCCTTGCAAGTAAGTTTACTCTATATTTTAAGTTTTTAGAATTCCGAATATACGAAATAGTAATCGTGTTTATGTGTATTGCATGATCATGTTATATGTTGAATTGTTTATACAATATTGATTCGTAATTGTTTATATAATATTGGTTTGCGAAATTCAAGAATATATGTCTTATATTGATTCGTAAAATTGGTTTATGAGTTTTGACTAATAAAGTAGGAACAAAATATCATGCTTTAAACATAAATACTCTTACAATCAATATGTTTCTTTAGCCTTACATCAACAGAATATGACTAAACTGGTTTATAGTTTAATATTTTACTTATAAATGATATGTAAAATATATAGATCATAATCCATATTTTACTTTCGGTAACCAATAGTATGACTAAATTTAACAAGTTCAATAGTCTTGTTATGTTCTATATCTTTTTATTTGAACTGATATATTTAAAACAATTGTTTTGTAATGTTGTTTTCTTTATTCCTTTGCATGTTATTTTATTACTTTGCATGTTATTTCATATGCGTTATCTATAGCTAAACAACCTTTGTGAAATGCGTTAGATGTTTATACTGTTATCATTGACTAATATGGATAATTTGAATAATTTGCGTTATGTACCACTTTATCTTACTAATCATTGGTTTTCATTTAGTTATAAAAATGATATGTGTGCTAAAGATTACTTGAGTAAATGATTATTTTTCTTGATTGCGGTTTATGTTTGCTATCTGATCGCGATATGCTATTAATGTAATTTTTGTTTTTTTTAAACTCATGTGTCAATCGCAAATGTGTTTTGCAAATCGTAACGTTCAAACTACATTTATCTTTCTTTTAATAGTATTATTAACATAATGATATTATTATTATTATTATTTTCTAAATTTGAAACCGATACTCATTAAATTAATTTATTATTCTTTAATAGTCTTACATTAATACAAATTCAAATTTGTAATTCTTCTCTACTTAATTATCATTAACTTTGAGTATTTTAACATAAATGACTAACATAATTTAGAATGCTTAACTAGTACATCTTATCACTTGATTCACTGCTTGAGGTCCCATTATCGTTGTGGAAATATTGATGATCAATTGTTGTTATGTGAAAACAACGTGCTAATGTTTTCAATGTGCTAATACATATGCTTGCTTGAATGTTTCAAATTACAACGTGCTAATATTTTCGTTAATTCATCTTATCTGTTTCACACCTCTTTATCTTGTGAATTTATGTGCAAACCATTATCTTTAAACTACTCATATTGTATTTCATATAAATGGTATGTATTAACTTTTGAAATTGCTATATTATAGTTATCATGACAAATCTTGCAAAACTTGAGTTTTTGGCTCTAGACATCACTGGCAAGAATTATTTATCATGGGTTTTGGATGCTGAGATTCACTTGGATGCTAATGGCATCGAAAATACGATTAAAGAGGGGAATGAAACAAGTGTCCAAGACAAGGCCAAAACAATGATTTTCTTACGACATCATCTTCATGAGGCTTTGAAAACTGAATACCTCACATTGAAGGACCCACCCATGCTTTAGAGCAATTTAAAAGATAGATATGACCATCAAAAAATGATGATCTTACCAAGAGCCCGTTATGAGTGGGTTCACTTGAGGCTACAAGACTTTAAGTCTCTGAGTAAATATAACTCGGCTATGTTCTGAATCACCTCTTAATTAACCTTATGTGGAGAGAAGATCACTGATGAAGACATGTTGGAAAAGAAATTTTCCACTTTCCATGCATCCAACAAGCTATTGTAACAGCAATATCGCGAACAAGGTTTCAAAAGATATTGTAATTTAATCTCTTGCTTACTTGTAGCGGAGCAAAACAATGTGCTCCTGATGAAGAACCACGAGACACGTCCAACTAGTACTGCCCCATTTCCTGAGGCGAATATGGCAACATTTAATAATCAAAATGGTGGTCGCAGTCATGGTACTGACCGTGGACGTGGTCGTGTTCGTAGAAGAGGTTTTGGTCAAGGAAATTATCGTGGTAATCAATTTAAGAACACAATTGGTCACAAAAAGTGGCAAGCTAAAGGCAAAATAATTAAAAATGATGGTAGTGGTAAAGCAAAAGGTTTCATAGAAAATGGATGTTACCGATGTGGTAGTATTAATCATTGGGCCCGTGTATGTCGTACACCCAAACATTTGGTGGAACTCTACCAAAGATCCCAAAAGAACAAAGAAAAAGGGGTTGAAATTAACTTTGCATACCAAGATAAGAAGATTGATAACTTTGATATTGATAGCTTTGGTATTGATAGCCTTGATGTTGATCCAAAAGACCAAAATGATACCACTCACTTGGATGCTAGTGATTTCCTCACAAATGAGTGATCTATAAAGCCGATAATAAGAATGTCAATAAAGACAAGAATAAAACATCTTCGCCTGGACGATGATCATTTTTTTTGTTTCGCTTATTTTCTTTTAAGTTTTCCTATGTTGTCATATGAGATGGACTTTATCTATAATTACGCACTTGGCTTAATAAAACATGTTATTTCCTTAAAAAAAATTCCGTACACTTGGTTAATTAATAAATGACATACTTTATTAGTATAGAATTTGATTTATTATTTGATAATTTCATAAGTTAATATTTTAATAAACTGTGTAAAAGACATAAAAGAGCTAATCAGAGAAATGTTAGCTCTTCATATTATTCGACTCTTATATAAAAAATGGTGCAATTGAAGCACATGTTGTCATAAAGTATAATTTTATGAGCCAAGTTTGTTGTAATAATTGGCATGACTGGTTAGACCATCCCGAGTCAATGATGACGCGAAATGTATAGAAGAACCATAAGTTTCTTGAAAGATAGATTTGATTGTTCTCATTGGAAGTTAATTGTTCATCTATCATCACCAAATTAAAGTAAGGACATTGTCCGATAAAATTTTAAAAATAATATAAAGGGGATGTATGTAGGCGTATACATCCGATATGTGGATCATTTTGAGTTTTAAAAATCAATGCATCGTCAAAATGATCATCAAATACGCAACTTAAAAGTTAGCATGGTTAGTGGCTCGACTTATAAAATGCGAGCAAGGTTTTCCAAATTATATTATTGAGAATATCGGTGAACACTTCCAAGTATTGGGCGATTATTGGATTAAGTATTGAACTTAAAGGTAGCCCATGTACATACACGAATTGCTTTTGTTGAAAATAAAACGTCTTCAGTTGATTCCAAAGCCAATAATTATGAGAACACAACTATTAGTTTATGGGGCATGTTATAACATATGAATTCGCATCTTGCCAACTATTTATAATGATTACTCCCCGTTAGAATGGTTTTTGGTCATAAACCATATAGTTCCATGTGAGATATTGTAATTGTGCAATATATACTAAATCCGCCACAACGCACAAAATGAAATTTGAAATGAATTATGATAATACAAATGGTGATCCTCACACCAATGAATATGAACTTGAAGTTCAAGGGACAATATACATTCTGGATCTAGTAATTGCCAGACATGTTTAGTGACCTAAATAAAGTGACTAGATCATATACGTTGCTAGAGCTCCAATTACAACGTATGTCCCAACAATAAGATCAATGATTGTTAGTAAGTCTATGGCACGTCTACAACATGCTAGACTAATCGATTCCAAATAAAAGACCTCGAATGAAGATATAAAATGGAGCAAGAAAGTTAAGATGGTCGAATCGAGGTAATTGCACACGAAAAAAAAACTACGAGATCTCAATAAATGATATAATGATATAAAAGACACTAGACATGAAGGTAATTGAAAAACCCTGGGTACGTGAAAAAAAACTACGAGATCTCAATAAAATGTTCAGTGAAATGTGGAATCGAAAAGAAATGAATCGACGTCGATAGCTATATATGATAATGCACACGAAAATGATCATGTAAATAAATAATAGAGCGCTAAAATGAATGTGAGGACTTTGGATTGATGAATGGCCAAAATTCAATGACGCAAGTAACTAACAATGATCGAATTCTCTTGTGATGAAACATGTGTTTGAGACTTAGAAGTCCATGCACATGAATGTATAAATCTTATTGGATATGCATTGGTCTTTATGAGAAAGCAAAATTAAATTATGCATAAGATACAAGTGATGGCACACATATATTTTCTCAAAGACTTGGAAATTATCATGTAGATACATGTTCACATGTGGTGGATCCAATAATGTATTTTAAGTCTGGCAATATGACAAATAATTGATTTGCGTCTAAAAGATAAATGAATAGAGCTCATGTGATGTAGAGATTTTATTACAGGATATAAAATGCATGAAGCATGCTGGTGAATTTTTAATACTTAAAGCTTATAAGAAAGTTCCCAGAGAAAACATTATTGATTATATTGAATTATCTTGGTTGGGAATATGGGTAACAATCGCCTTGGTGAATATTTATTAAAGAAAGGATACGAAAATAATTATATTTGCCCATGCATTTTATAAAAGGATATGAACATTAATATTTCAAAATTGTTGTGTATGTTGTTGATTTGAATATTATCAAAACTTCACGGGAGGTTACGAAGGCAGTTGAATACTTAAAGAAAGAATTTGAGATGAAAGATCTTGGAAAAATAAAGTTTTGTCTTGGATTGCAAATAGAACATCTAGTTGTTTTTGTGCTAATATTTCGCTATCTTCATGGTAAAAAAGATATGGGTTTATATTATACCAACTCATCTCAAAGAAATCTAGTTGGTTTTACAGATGCAGGATATATGTCTGATCCCCATACGGGTCGGTCCCAAACTAGATACGTTTTCACAAGTTCCAATAATGCTATTTCATGGCGTTCCGTAAAGCAAACAATGAGTGCCACTTCATCGTATCACGTAGAGATCTTGGCCATCCATGAAGCGAGTCGGGAATGCATGATACAACATATTTGTGAATCATGTGGGATTTCTTCGGGTCACGAGGCTCCAACAGTTTTACACGAAGATAATGCAGTGTGCATTGCTCAAGTAAGGACGGGTACATCAAAGGTGACCAAACCAAGCATATTCTACCGAAGTTTTTTTTACTCATGACTTGCAAAAGAATGGTGATATTATTGTTCAAAAGATTCGTTCAATCGACAATCTAGCAGAATTTACCAAGGCACTCCCTACCTCAACATTCAAGAAATTGGTATATGACATCGAAATGCGATGATTGAGTGAGCTCAAGTGAAGTTATCATGAGGGGGGAAATACGCACCACACTCTTTTTCCTTTAGCTATGGTTTTTTCCCATTGGGTTTTTCCTAGCAAGGTTTTTTTAATGAGGCGGTATCCAAAGCATATTAAAGAATTATGTACCCATTTTTATTTTGAATGATGTACAATCAAGGGGGAATGTTATGAATAATTATTGTAATGATTGTACACATGCATTACTTTTCATAACCCTTAACCTCCACATTTATGCTTGGTCTTGTAACTCTTTATTTCTTAGTTACTACCATTGATGTTGAAGAGCCTATAAATAGAGGCACATAATGTATTGTGAGATACGCCAATAAGAAGTTCTATCTTCCTCTTGCATACTTTTTACATTCTCTTATACTTATTGTGCTAATACGTTCGTTGTTTTACAACATATTTTATATATAATATAATAAGATGTGTTACACTAGGGCTGAGCATATCGGATCATCAACCGGACCGAACCAGAACGACCGGATCGGACCGACCGTATTTCGGTCCGGTCCTCGGTCCATGCTTTTTGTTACATTCGGTCCTCGGTCCGGTTCGGTCTTACAAAAAACCCTATGATTATGCCTTGTAGGACCGGACCGGACCGAAGACTGAACCGGACCGGACCGGACCGTACCATTTCGGTCCGGTTCTCGGTCCGGCATTTTGGACCAATTCGGTTTCGGTCCGGTCCGATTTTCGGACCGTGAGCACCCCTATATTACACTACAAGGATAATGGGTTATACGTTATATGTCATCACCAAAGTATTTATTAGATAATAATGAGTAATAAACTTATTTGATAAATTAAAATTAATGAGTGATAAAACTAAATAACTAATACACTTTCAGTGACAGCACAAGTCGTCGCTAAAATTATTACAGTAACTAAATTAAAGAGATGTGATAAATACTTTTAGTGATGACATATATCATCGCTAGAAGTGGCGTGCATCATTTCAGGATCAATCATGCTGTTGCCTACATTTTCCCCAGAATTTCCGCAACCAAATTTCCACATTTTTTTTTCTTCTAGAAGCCTACTAATCCCATTTGAAAGTTCAAAAAAAAAACACATTGGTAGTCAGTCACAGTAAAAAGACGAATAAGTTCAACAAAGAAAATTGTTCAAAGTTCACACTACATCCCCACTCACGTCTCCTCCATCCTCTTCATCATCTAGACTCTCAAAGGGATCGAGAGGTGGAGGCAAGGCCGCAAGGTAATATTAATTTTTTTTATATATTTAATACAGTAATTATTATATACATAGTAGGAGAAGGCAAACGAGCAACAAGTTGCGCCGCTAGCCCTTTTTGTATTGCAAAGCCAATTCTATTGAACACAACGTTTGTGGATCTAGGTGTCACGACATTATTGTTCATAACACTCTGTAAGTAGCTCCATCACCTCAAGTGCAAGGAAACCAAATGTATCAAATGCGAAAGGAATAAACACGTGTTGATTTTCAATGCATGCTTTCTCGTGTTTTGTCACTTTGCACGAGGTGGCTTTAAAAGTAGCCTGACCTACTATAATATTAATGTTCGCGGCTTGTAACTCATTGAAGAAATTAGTGAATCGAAAATCTTCGCAGCGACAATTCTATCCACCTGACTTTGGGTATACATTCTCTATAGATATTAACCGCCTGAGCAACTTCGCAGCGACAATTCCCTGGTTAGTTGGGAGGGAAGAGGAAAAATAGTTCTTCAACAAAAGTGATATACTACTTTATTTCTGGTCAATGTTCTGACAAAATCATTTAACTGATCTTGTATATCTTAACAATTGATAAGCAAATGTTGAGGAACTTTATTACGAAAAATTTAATACAGATTTTCATCAAACAAGACTAAAGGTAGTTGCTCTGGGATTAGTCAACTCGCAATGTCGAGTCGGAAACTCAGGTAAACAAAAATAAATAAATCAATCGACCTCAATCATGGGACCCTGGCACAAGCCTAGCATGATGATATTCAAAAGCATTTGATCGAGTTCTTCAGTCACGAGTCTGGTCTACCATTGATTTTTGGGCGTGTTATAATGTACAGTAGCTTTTTGCTCATGGTTCGCATTCACTTTTTTTTGATGCAATGCATATTCTCCAATCCAAATAAGTGATGTTTACAGGAGTGGGATGTGAATGAGTCACAGACCTCTTTTTACTGGAACAGTTGAACCACTTCTGTTTTCCTCTTACTGTGACCCAAGTGATGGTCAATTTACATTCACCAAGTGACCACTTGCTTTACGCCAGTGTGCCCACCTTGGGTTCAGGTCAAGGGAACAATACAATGATGGACATTAACAAATCACTTTGAAAGTTGATTAGCAAAGGTGCACCAGAGAAAGAAACAGAGGGTGTGTATATTGAATATAGGCATTATGTACAATAAGACTAAGGCTGATCTTATGTCTTTACAAAAGAATATAAAATGGTTTGATCTTATGTTAATTTTGAATTTTTTTTCTTCTTTTGGCTGACCAGGCCAATGGTTATTTGGCTGTTAAACAATGATGTTGTGTGATGGTTTGGCCAAATAAAGTTATTAGCAAAACTGTTAACATAATTTGACACAACTTAGAATGCGACTTTAATTCATATCCGTTTATATGCATGTTAGTCTTTGAATTATAATTTTTCACAAACAGAAGTGTTGGACTTGTTTGTGTATGCATTCTTATATTTTTTTATGGTTAAATGGCAAAAAAAGACACTAAACATATGATCGATTTCCAATTGAGGTACTCTACTTTTTTTCTTGCACATAAAGGCGGCAAATTTTTTTTCTAGCCGATTTAGGTTTTTTCTCACTTCTCGTTAACACACTAACCCCCATTTCGTTATATCCTTAAATTAGTGTTAATTAAAAATAAAGAGTCTGATGCAGGCCCAAGTATTGAAGAACGGGCTATTTTATTTCTGGAAGCCCAAGATCGTGTAATACAAAAATAATTAATAATAATAATAATAATAATAAATAAATAAATAAATAAATAAAAAATAAATTAAAAAAAAATTAAAAAAAAAAATAAAAAAAAATAAAAAAATAAAAAAATAAAAAATATAAAAAAAAAATATAAAAAAAAATAAAATAATAATAAAATAATATAAAAAAAATAAATAATAATAATAATAATAATAATAAAATAAATAATAATAATAATAAAGATGAATAATTAGTTAAAATTTAATTTTGATGATAAAAATAAATCAAATTTCCATGGAATTTTTTAAACTGTTCCTTCCGTTTTAGGATGGAATGTTAATATCACACAAAAAAGGAATTTGTGGTATTTTCAATACATTAATACCGCGAAACCAAAACGACACACGAATTGAATCAGATTTTGAATTCAAACATTCCACCGCCAACCAAACACGTTTTGGAATTGGAATCAGATTCCAATTCCATAAGAATGCTGAAGATTCCGCGAACCAAACCAAAAGACACCCTAAGGCTATTCTTATGTCCTTTACAAAAAGAAAATAAAAATGGTTTTTGCTCTTATGTTAACTTTTTGAATTTTTTTTTCTTCTTTTGTCTAACAGGCCCAATGTTTTTTGGCTTGTTTAAACTATGATGTTTTGTGTTGATGGTTTGGCAAATAAAGTTTATTAGCAAAACGGTTTAACAAATGACATCAACTTAGAATGATGCGAACTATAATTCATATCCGTTTTATATGGCATGTTTATCTTTGAGTATAATTTTTTCACAAAACAGAAGTGTTTGGACTGTTGTGTAACATTCCTTAATATTTTTTTTATGGTTAAATGGCAAAAAAAGACACTAAACATATGATCGATTTCCAATTGAGGTACTCTACTTTTTTTCTTGCACATAAAGGCGGCAAATTTTTTTTCTAGCCGATTTTTAGTTTTTTTTTCTCACTTCTCGTTAACACACTAACCCCAATTTCGTTATATCCTTAAAATTAGTGTTAATTAAAAATAAAGATCTGATGCAGGCCCATGTATTGAAAACGGCAATATTTTTTATTTCTGGAACCCAAGATCGGTGTGAAGAATGACCCCTTTTTAAAAGGTCATAACTTGGAATCCAGAGATGATCCGTTTCCAGAGCCCAAACCACCGTTCGAAGCTTGGATACGAGGAAATCTCCGTTGGTAAACCGAACGTAAGTTGGGGTTTTTTTTTTTTTTTTTTTTTTATTTTTTTAAACTTAAAAACTTTTTTTTTTTTTATTTTTTTTTTTTTGTTTTTTATTTTTTTATTTTTTTTTTAATTTTTTTTTTTTTTTTTTTTTTTTACATTAAGTTTCAAGCCCTTGAATCATCATATTTTAGGAGTATTTAACATTTTTCGTGTTTTTTTTAAGAATTTTGGAACTTTTTTGTTTTTTTTTGGCAGAACTTTCGACCCGTTTTGTCTTTTTAAGCGCCCGTTTTCAGATATGTACAGTAATGTTGTTTATGGGTTTGTTATCCTTTTCCTATTTAAGTATTGTACTAAAGCATTACTGGCTATCCAGTTCCAAAATATATGAAATAAGTTCAGTTTTTTTGGCTTTTTGTCAAGAATTGCCTAACTATCGGTATTCCTCTCGAATCAACGATAATTAGAAGAATTGTTTCTGGGTATTCGTAGAATCAACAGATCCAATTAGTTATCCTGTTTAACGCACTACATCAGAGTCCAAAATGACAATTAACCAAAAAGCAATATACATAACTGTTAATCTAATTGGTTCATGGTTGTTGGAGCCATTCTTGAATGGGAGCGATGTCTATTGTACACTAATGCTGACTTATTTCATAGATTTAGGATTTTAATGTAATTTTATGTTTAAAATAACATAAAAATGAAAATGAAGATAAGTTTGATGTGCGATTTGATTAAGAAATGAAAGGTAGGAAAAGTGAATATTGACTTTGAGTTTTGGATACAAGTAACAAGAAACATACTAGCAGCAGCAGCAGGTACCTTGAAGCTCATAAAAGCTTCATCAAAATCCTCACAAAACAGTTCCAGGATGAGACGAAATCCTAGGCTTCTTCGCTCCTTTAGAGTTATTTCTCGGAACCGATGCCGCTTTACTTGTTTGTAAAAACACCATCATCATCATCAGCGGTGGTGCACAACAATTGCCCTCTTTCCCATTGATACAGCGGCAAAAGCTGGTAATTATTTGGAAAAATAGATACTAGTAGTATTAACACTAATGCTGCTGTTAATGTAATATATTCTCTATCTTTATTGTACACTAATGCTGCCTTATTTCATAGACATCGCTCTGCCATTCAAGAATGCTCCACCAGCTGTTATTTCATTAACAGTTACCTTTGTAGATAATTGTCAATTTGGGCCTTCATTTTTAATTAACATTTTAGGGATATAACGAAATGGGGGGTTAGTGTGTTAACTAACGGTAAGTGAGAAAAAACCTAAATCGGCTAAAAAAAAAGTTGACCGTCTTTACGTGCAAGAAAAAAAGTTGAGTATCTTGATTGGAAATAGACCCTAAGTGTAGTGTCTTTTGTGTCATTTGGCCTTTTGGCATATTTTTTACCCGAGTCTAGATTTTCCAGTATTTTATACAAATATTCTTGCATTCAACCGTGATTATCTACTTTTACTGCCCATGTGGAACATGGGTTTTGCCCTAGTTTCTCAAGTAAAACAATCTTGTGGAATAATGTGACACCACCTAAAATTTAATTTCTGAGAATTGGAAATTAATTTATGAGAAAAGGGGAGCTCAAGTATAAATAAAGACATATGAACCTTCACTTTATAGAAAAACAAAACATGCAAAAACAAGCAATGGCTTCTTCAAAGTTCTTACTTTTATCTCTAGCTCTACTACTCGTTGCTCTTTCATTTGTACCAAACTTCACTTCTGCTTCTTTGGAGGAAGCAAATGCTCTTCAAAAATGGAAAGCAAGCCTTAAAATTCCTAACAACTCCCAAATTGTATCTTCTTGGACACCCCTTCCAACGAATACTAGTGCATCGGCTTCGTGCCCTTCTTGGTTTGGAATTGCTTGCAACACCGATGGAAACATTAACATGTTGAACCTCTCGAAGTCTGAGTTAAAAGGTACGCTTCACCAGTTCCCGTTCTCCATTCTAGGCAATCTTACTCATTTTGAGCTTAGTGTAAACAGCTTCTTTGGTCCCATCCCACCAGAAATTGGACTCCTGTCCAAACTTGTCTATCTTGATTTTTCAAACAATCAGTTTTCTAGTGTAATTCCACCTACCATTGGTAAACTAAGCCACTTAACCGTTTTACAACTTTCCGAAAACAATTTAACTGGTTCCATCCCCCAAGAAATAGGGAGTATTGTCTCACTTGAGAGGCTAAGCCTCAATTCCAACAATATTTCTGGCTCAGTTCCTTCATCGTTGGGTAATTTGACTTCTTTGAATATCCTTTATTTGTTCAGAAATCAACTATCTGGGCCTATTCCTATTGCATTTGGGAATATGAAATCTCTCACCGAATTAGATTTGTGCGAAAATCAACTCAATGGTTCAATTCCTTCATCGTTGGGTGATATGAAGTCTTTGCACACACTTTATCTGCACAGAAATCAACTCTTTGGACCCATTCCAATTGAATTAGGGAATATGAAGTCTCTAACTGATTTAGAATTGAGCAACAATCAACTCAATGGTTCAATTCCTTCATCGTTGGGTGATATGAAGTCTTTGAATACCCTTTATCTGTTCACAAATAAACTCTCTGGACCCATTCCAATTGAATTAGGGAATATCAAGTCTCTAACTGATTTAGAATTGAACGAAAATCAACTCAATGGTTCAATTCCTTCATCGTTGGGTGATTTGAAGTCTTTGCATACACTTTATCTGTTCAGAAATCAACTCTCTGGCCCCATTCCAATTGAATTGGGAAATATGAAGTCTCTTCATGAATTAGATTTGAGCGAAAATCAACTCTCTGGACCCATTCCAATTGAATTAGGGAATATGAAGTCTCTTAATGTATTAGATTTGAGCAACAATCAACTTAATGGTTCAATTCCTTCATCGTTGGGTGATTTGAGGTATTTGAATACCCTTTATCTGTTCACAAATAATCTTTCTGGACCCATTCCAATTGAACTAGGGAATATAAAGTCTCTCACTACATTAGATTTGAGCGAAAATCAACTCAATGGTTCAATCCCTTCATCATTGGGTCACTTGATGTCTTTAAATATCCTTTATTTGTACATAAACAAACTCTCTGGACCCATTCCAATTGAATTAGGGAATATGAAGTCTCTCAATGTATTAGATTTGAGCGAAAATCAACTCTCTGGACCCATTCCAATTGAACTGGGGAATTTGAAGTCTCTAACTGATTTAGAATTGAGCAATAATCAACTCAATGGTTCAATCCCTTCATCGTTGGGTGATTTGACGTCTCTGAATATCCTATATTTGTTCGAAAATCAGCTCTCTGGACCCATTCCAATTAAATTAGGGAATATGAAGTCTCTAACTGATTTAGAATTGAGCAATAATCAACTCAATGGTTCAATACCGTCATCGTTAAAAAACCTGAGAAGCCTTCAGATTCTGACTCTCCGTGTGAACAAGTTATCCGGTCCTATACCACAAGGAATCGGAGGTCTACAATTGGTTAATCTACAGTTGGAAAAAAATCAATTGTCTGGCCAATTGCCTGATGATTTGTGCCAAGGGGGAAAGCTTCAAAATTTATCGGTAAATCATAATCAACTCTCTGGTCCTATATCAAGAGGGCTGTGGGATTGCCCCAACTTAATAAGAGCAAGGTTTGATTTTAATAAATTTAGTGGAGATATATCGAATAGTTTTGGTGTCTACCCAAGCTTAAATTTCTTTGATGTCAGTCATAATAAATTTCATGGGCAACTATCTAAAAACTGGGGTAAATGCAAAAAATTGACTACATTAAAGATGGGATATAACAGCATCAGCGGTAGCATACCACCGGAGTTTGGAAATTCAATTCAAGTGCTTGATCTTTCTTCTAATCATTTGGTTGGTCAAATTCCAAAGGAGTTTGGGGAGATGAAAAGTCTGTTAAATTTAAACTTGAGCGATAACAACCTTTCAGGTGTTATACCTCAAGAGCTTAGATCACTACATGGCCTCCTTACTCTTGACCTTTCCAGAAATAGGTTAAATGGGTCATTACAAAGATATATTGGTGATTGGGTACAAATCAATCACATGTATCTTTGTGATAACAAGCTCAGCGGAAAGATACCATCGGAAATCGGTAAATTAAGTCAACTCAATGTTCTTGATTTATCTTGGAATTCACTCACAAAAGAGATACCATCGGAAATTGGAAGTTTAAAAAGTCTGGAAATGATGAATCTTTCTCACAATAAGTTATCTGGTTCTATACCTAATGGATTCAGTAACTTGCCAAGAGGGATCGATATAAACCTGTCTTACAATGAGCTCACGGGTCTGGTTCCCCCTTATGCTGTCTTTCTAAATGTGTCTGGAGAAGCATTAAAAGGAAATGATGGTCTGTGCGGAAATGTTACAGGTTTGAAAGTTTGTGAAAGTCAAATAATAATGAAGAAAAATAATCATTTTCATCATAAGCTCATCCTTGTAACCATGGTCCCACTTTTTGTGGCTCTTTTACTTGGTTTGTTCGTGTGTGGCATCATTGCTTATCGACGTAGAAAGAGAATTTCGCCACAGGAACCATCAGGCGAAGAAGGTGGCAATTTTTTCTCAATAACAAGTTTTGATGGGCAGGCGATGTATGATGAAATC